>JAOVVI020008500.1:0-14154 GCA_028571085.2 Nepenthes alata
TGGGAATTCTTTTTCCTCCTTAACCAGGAATAAAAAATACCTTGTATCATCAAGGAATAGTTATTCCTTATAATCAATGAATAACTATTCCTTCGGGAATTGCTATTCCTAAATAAAGTGCAACTAAACAGTGGAATTCTTATTCCACCAAGAATAAGGAGTGAATAGAATTTATATTCCCTCCAACCAAACATAGGGTTAGTTCTTGTGAAAGGATCCACAAATTATTTCTTGGTAACTAAACTTTGTAGAGCCACATGATAAATAATCTCCGCTCATTTCCCACTACTAAGGAAATGATGGACTATCTTTGGCGATTTTATTATCAAGATAATTCCACCCGAAAGTTTCAATTAAAGTTAGATATTAAAAATTATTACTAAGGAATCTATCCATTGAACAATTTTATTTAAAATTCCTTAATTTATGGAGTGATTACGTAAGATTAATATAGTCAAAGGTTTCCAAAGAGATGCTCAGAACGTTATAAGAAGTTCATTCTGAGAGCCAAGGAGATCAATTTTTTATGAAGCTACGACTCGAGTTTGAAAGGGCCCATGTTAGATTAATTAACTAACAACCCGTCCCATACTTGAATGTTTGTTTGGGGGAACTCCAACATAAAGAACGAAGGGTCGCCTCCCAGTATGGCCTCACTCAAAAATTTGTTGATACTAAAATTGTTAATGTAGCTTATACGGTTCAAGAAAGAGGATGATTCAAATCTCCACCACAATGCTATAGATGAAAAGAATTTTAGCACATTGCCAAATATTGCAACAAGAAGTTTTGCAATTATTGCAAATAGAAAGGTCATATTATTAAAGATTGTCATGTAGAAACTCAAAATCTATCAGCCTCTACTTTCTAATTGACTATTCAATCCAATATTGCTACTACATCTTCTAATTAGCCCGCCATCCCGAGATCCTCTTCTTCCACTATTACAGCCAAGCAAATTCAACAAATGATTATCTCCGCTTTGTCTACTCTTGGTCTCCAAGATTTAAAAAGAAGTCTTTTACCTCTCCTTGATTGATTGATTTTACGGCTTCCAATTACATGATAAGCAGTCCAGAAGCCCTCCATGATATTCGTTAGTATGATGGTAGGCGGCACATTCAAATAGTTGATAACAATATACTTCCCATTACTACAATTGACATCCTTGGGACATCTGTTATTGATATTTTTGCCTCTGTTAATTTATCTATAAATTTAATTTTATTGGACAATTAGTAGACAAAAATTGTGCAATTCACTTTAAACATAATATTTGTCGTATATAGGATCGAGCACCAGAACAAGTGAGAGGTAAGGGACCAAAAGTGCGATGCCTATTCCCTCTTCAATCTTTTTCTATTCTTCATTATATTTATACCAGTTCTTATTACTCAAGATAGTCATTTATGGCATAAGAATTTGGGT
This sequence comes from Nepenthes alata, assembly GCA_028571085.2. Classification (NCBI taxonomy): domain Eukaryota; kingdom Viridiplantae; phylum Streptophyta; class Magnoliopsida; order Caryophyllales; family Nepenthaceae; genus Nepenthes; species Nepenthes alata. The sequence continues at coordinate 1,429 of JAOVVI020008500.1, forward strand.
ATTCTATTATACTTAAATATCTTATGAAACATGGTCACTTAGAAATAAAAGCAATATTTAATGTTTTGATTTATCTTTTGATTGCATATCTTGCAAGCTTGGTAAAAGTAACACTTTATCTTTGTCATCACATGATCACAAAATATTCACATGCTTTGAAATTATTCATATTGATGTAGGGGGAATGAGCCATATTCTTTCTCATGCTCAGGACTGACATTTTATAACATTCATTAATGATTATAGTAAATTCATTTGGATCTAATTTCTTAGATCTATCTTCAAAACTTTCAATTCTTATGTCAAAACCTAATTTTTCACATGTATTATCTTGTGTTCTGATTTTGTAAGTGAATATATGCCTTGAGAATTCTACTCTTTTCTACAAAAGAAAGCTATTTTCTCTCAACAATCATGTCTCTACACTCTTTGACAAAATGGGGTCGCAGAACATAAAAATTACATCTTTAGATGTCGTTCATACCTTGTTGCTGGAATCATTGTCCCACCTCTTTCTGGAACCCGTGTCTAGAGCTACTTACCTAATTAATCATCTACCTTTCCTAAAATTGCATTTTGGTTTTCCATTATCTTTTGTTTGGTGTTCATCCACATCATGGTTCTCTCCATATTAGTTGTGTATGCTTTGTTCAACTCTCCTCCCATGAACATCATATGCTTGTTACTCAAGCTGTTCAATGTGTCCTTTTGGACTATAGTAATTCTCATAAAGGATTTGTTTTCTACAATACAGATTCTAACAAACTTTATATTTCCCGTCATATTGTTTTTTTTAAAAAAAAAATCAGTACTTATTCCTGCCTCATGATGATTCTATTGCTCCATCTATTTTGCTTCCATTATTTAATGATATGACTAGTAGTCCTGAGTTTAAGCCATGTCTTATGTTTCGGGGATGTCACCCACTGCCTCTCCCTACTCTTGAGCCACTACCTAATCCTGTGCCTCGCGGTCTACTCGGGTTTTGTGACCTCTTGATAGATATAAATTTGCTCACTCCGTTATTCACCCCACAATTGATACTGTTGTTTCTAAGTCTTACTCACAAATTGCTACTCAAACATGTTGATAGCTAGCGCTACAAGACAAACTTTATGTTCTTTAAGAAAATCACACTTGGGATATCATTTTCTATCCTTCTAGAGTTACTCCAACTGAATGCAATTGGGCATAACAATTAAGTTCCAATTGGGTGCAAAATGGGTATATACTATCAAGTTTCATGTTGATGAATCTGTCGAGTTGTATAAAGATCGTCCGGTGGCTCTCAAAAATCGAAAAGAATATGAGATTGATTATAAGGAAATGTTTGCTCCTGTAGCTAAGACCACAATCCATACTATTATTGCTATTTATGACTCAAAAGAATGGTCACTTCACCAATTGGATGTAAAGAATACATTTTTATATGGCAATCTAAAGGAAGAAATATTTAAAATTCCTCCTCCTAGCATGTTTTCTTTTTCTTCTAATGAAGCTTGTCGACTCAAGTAGTCTCTGTATGGATTGAAGCAAGCTCCACATGCTTGATTTCAGAAGTTTCATACTACTCTTTTGGAATTTGATTTTACTCGGTGTCAATATGACTACTCTATTTTCATTCAATCGACTAATAATGAGATTGTGATTCTCCTCATACACGTAGATGATATTATAATTACAAGATCCGACCCCAAGTTATTTGAATATTTCTAGCAACGACTCAAATCCGCATTTCATATGAAGGATCTCGGTCCATTATAATATTTTCTTAGACTTGAGGTCTAATATGGTTCTACAAGTATACTTTACATCAGCATAAGTATATTTAAGAGCTTCTCTCACTAGCTAGTCTTTAAGATAGGAATTCAACTCTTACTCTTATAGAGATTAATTTGAAGCAATGTAAAGCAAATGGCAAATTATTACCTAATCCTTTGATGTATCGACATTTGATAGGAAGTTTAAATTATTAGACTATTACTCAACTTTACATTTCCTTTACTGTTCAATATATGAATCAGTTTATGAAAGAATATTGACGAGAATCAAGCAACACATCATTGCTTAGTGGGAAAGAATAAGAAATTGATTAGATTAGTATATAATTATATATATAGTTTACAAATTAGGCGATACTATCATTTATTACCTTGATTCTAGGATCATATAATTATGTTAAGGTTATGTAAATGTTAGGCTATATAATGGAAATGAAAGACTTAGTAGAAGGCATTCAAAACCAAACACAATTATTGTCAAGACAAAACGTATATGTATTTGCAAAGCCATAATCATTCCAGCCTTCAGTTTTTTGGGACAAGGTTGGCCGGTGGGCATTGACATTTTCTCCTGCTGTTAAACATTTGCCCCAGTTAGAGCATATATATCAGTTCAAATAGGACACTTAAGTCTGATTAATAGTTTAAAATCAAACCTGAACTTCATGTATACACAACTAACACCAATGAAGGGTGTTAGCCTCCATTCTCAAACCATGATTGCTTGGCTATAAGCAGTGGTGTTAAAGGCGAGCCCAACAAGTGCTAGGAGCTCATGCAAGGTAAGGTGCAGCTTGAGAGCCTTTCCATGTCCAGGCAAGGTGACTCAAGGAGGCAGCTAAGCTCCGAGTCAAGGCAAAAAGACACAAAGGTGCTTGCCTAAATGTTGGGGCAACTTGTTTTGCTAGATTCTCTTTTTTTTTTCCTGGAATAGGAATCCTAGTTTATGACATTACTATTTGGTCTTTTGTTATAAAGAAGAATTTTTATAGGTATGGATGTCTAAAATTCAACAAGTAGCCTAATTTTCCAGTGTCACAGAGATGATAAATTCATTCATCTGAAATAAGAAGGAAACCAAAAAACTGATTAAGCATGAAGTGGAGATGGTGATGAAGATGATGATGATGTGGTGGAACTTGATGATTATTAGAATCTACAGCATCTTAGAATAGAGTCCGTGCGATAGAAAACCATATAGTCTTGTTTTGTTTAAGGTCTTTTCTTTGGATGCCTAACATGACATGATCCTATCCTCTGGAAAAAATTTCATGAGCATTATGTTGACTATGATAGTGATGCATACAGATACAGACTAGTTTTTTGTTTATCACAATGCATTACACAGTGCCTATATTTCAGACATATTTCTTATTGCTTTTAGTTGTTTGAGTCTTAACTGATATTTTTCTACACTACACATAGACATCTAACTATTTATAATTTTAATTAGTGCCTCAGTTTTCTTAGGTGAGCACCTGGAACAGAGCATAGCACCTCAGGAAATAAGGGGTCCTGTCACTTTAGATCGCCTAGCACTTGTGACAACACTGAATCTAAGTAAACACAATTATATGATATTTGTATCTGGCACCTTATTTAGCTAACAAAAAGAGCTAATAGATGAAATATTTTTTAGCATTGGCCTTCTGACTTCCTACCATAGAGATTTTACTGTTTGGGTAAAAAACATCTAGTGCTTGATTGGCTGGCCAAAGAAAGGGATGTCTGCTGTTTGTATAAAGCATTTGCAAATGACAATGTTGAGCACTTGAAAAATCTGCTGAAGGAAATGTGATTATCACTTACTCAGATCTTAACTAGAAGTGCAATACAGGTTTAAAAACATCAAATATTGCGACAAAGCAAAAGTTTATGACCACTCAACAACTCACTTGACTACAATACAGGCTTGACGAATGACACACCTATTACTAAAGGGTGGCACCCATGTACCTAATGTTTAATTGTGCTATTTACTACTGTCAATGATTTTGTCGTTTTGCACCGACTTGAAGTACGATTATTCAACTCCAACATTGTATAGGCAACTTAGTGCTTTTATTTCGTCAGTGATTTTGCTGTAGTTCATAGTTCGTTTTTGTTCATCAATATGCCCACATATTTAAGTTGTTTGAAATGCTTCAGAGTGTATTTTGGAACATATGTAGCATCTCGCTAAATCAAAGTGACTGAGATGCATGAAGACGGATTAGATTTAGCTATTAACAGGAAAAGTCCATCTAAACTCCTCTTTCCATGGATTAAAATATTGACATCAGTTGCAGTTGCAATAATGTCAATATTAGCTAGGTCAAGCAATATGTATAAATATTAGACATGCAGACACAAAAATCCTTTTGCTGTGATTATATCAAAACTAAATTATATACAAAAATTAACCATATTTAATCATATTTTACAGATTTAAACAATTATATATTAACACTATACCTCAAAATAGCAATCAATATATTGGCCGATATTTCAAGTATCAATTGAAAATTACAATATATCACCGATACACCAACATATAGTCATTTTGTCACAATATTGGCAAATATCGGCATTGCACCCGCTACTCTAGCTAATTATCTATCATTTTCAAATGTGATTTCTATGTTATGTACGGCTGTGCCTAAGCGCATATGCCCATATTTTACGCACCGGTTGATATTTTATTCCATGCTTTTTTACCATCATTGGTGATTGGCAGTTTGTATATGCATCTTTTTTATATAGGTAACAAGCAAGTTCCATCATTGGCTACCAAGGGAATGCGAACACTTAATGTAAATGAGCTGGGACCTTGGGACAGTACCCCCCCCAAAAAAAAAAGAAGGGAGGGTTCACATCCCACAAAATGTATGGAGCAAGTCAGCACCAACAAAACAGCTAAGAAGAGTCTAAGCATAAATTTCTTATAAAGTCAAAAACAGGTAAAGGATGGCTCTTGGAAAGACAAGAACTCCAGCTATACAATGTGCACAAAACGTGTTGTGCAAAGTGCATTCTTTATCTCTAAAAGGTTCTTCAATTGCTTTCTTCCATACATACCACTAAAGTGTTAAAGGAATCACGCTCCAGAAATCTACCAGTGACTTGTCTTTCTGCCGGAATTTTTGTGGAAACAGCAGCACTTAGGTTAATTGTCGCTGTAGCCATTTCACCCCTATCACAAAAAGCACAAAAACCATAGTCTGCAGTCTATTTGCAGTGAATAAGTGCATGATTAGCTGATTCCTCATCCTAATTAGGCATGGAACAGACACTTCTCTAACCAACCCACTGTAAGAATCTTTTCCCTAGCAGCTGCCAAGCAAAAAGAATTTCCCTTTGGCAGGATTTTAAATTCGAGATCTTTTTATGTGGGAATTCAAGCTGCAGATTGTCATCTAAAGCTGCATAAAAACTCCTTACTGAAAAATTACCAGATGCTTCTTTTGTCCATCTAATGGTGTCCTCTCCGGATAGTGAAACTCTGCAACTATAGAGTCAATCCCTGCAAGACTGCAAGAGCACCACCTCTTCTTCCTTCAACAACCTCCTAGATACCACATCCCACACCATGGCATTCCTACTATCCTTGTCACCTCATCATATTTTTGGTTCTCTGTTCTGGGCTGGTTTGAAAAGAACTGAGAACAAGGTCTTCAAAGATTAGTCATCATACAATCATGCCAAAAAAAGACCCGGTTACCTTTGCCCACCTCCATCCATGTAAATTGCAGAAAATCCTCAAGGCTTCAACAAGCCAACCCCACAAGGAGTTTGGACTTCTCCTGTTCTCCAGCTTTGTCCCAGACTTCATAATTCAATGCCATCACCTCCTTCCACAATACTCACTCTTCTAGACCAAACTCTCACAACCACTTGCCGAGAAGTGCTATATTCATGAATTGTAAGGCCTGGATGTCAAACCTCCATGCTCCTTCAACCTACTGAAAATCTCCCAACAAATCCAATGAAAAGAATTTTCGTCTGGTATTCCCACACAAAAAATCTTGCTGGATCTTCTCCAGCTTCTAAGCTACATTGACTGGGATATTGAACAAGGACATGGAATAAATAGGCAAGCATCTATATTCTTGCATATGATCTTTCCTTTTCTTTTTAAATAAAATTTAATGAAAATTTTATTATTCACCCTGCATATATTTCATTAATTTTAGAACAGCTGAGGATAAATGATGATCGTGGAGTTTGTTGTGGTAAGAATTGAAGAATCTATGGTGATGATGGAACCAGGAGCATGCGCTTTTACATAGTTGTGTTATAAACATCTAATTCTAATTGTGGCATCTCTACATAGTTTTTGATTTTGTGGTGTTTTATGGACATGAAATGGAATGAAAATGGGAAATGGCACAGGTATGTGTTGTAAGCTGGGATGCGCTCTTTCAAGGGAAAGAGTGTTTTAGGTTGCTTGATTGAACTAACTCATCTCTTGAGAAGTGATCAAGAGCCAAAACTAGGACTCTGCTAAAATAAAGTATTACTAGAGAACCAAACTAATAACTTGACAGTCAAACCAGTGATTCAGACTTCAGATGTTTGTCAGACAAGAATACCAAAATATAAGAAAATAAAGCATCTCACCTTGAACTAATTTTAACACCATAGCTGATTATTTGCAACACAATTTCAGTAATCTGGCAATTATACCCTACAATTTATGGTGCTGGACTACAAGAGAATAGAGCTCAAATATTACAAGTACAAGCAAAAGCTGACAACTGAAAATTGACTACTGAATCAGGTTATACCTCTAATGTTTTGTAAAACTTTCTGAAGTAGAAATAACTCTTAACCACGTGATCAATGAAATATGCAATTTAAACAGCCTTCTTACCTAAATTTTACACCATTTTCTGCTTCTTTCCTATAGTCCATCTCCTGCATCAATGTGATTCACCTGTATTCATTATGAAGCTCTAAGAATATTTTCCATACATATTAAGGGTGGAAGAAAAGAAACAACACAGAAAATAAGTTTGAGCACACAAAAAATGTAAAAAGAGGAAGCCCTATGAACAAGGCTCCCACTTTATAAGGTCGAGGGATGGTCAGATATGCCACTCCAGCAGCTATGGAGCATTATCATGTGAGTATGGACCACGTGGAGACCCTATCTGTTTTTGACAGTAAGGACAACATGATCTCTATCACATCATGCTAGTATATACATGTATTGGTGGGACTAGATTTGCCATGGTGATGTTTGGTAATGGTAGCTGATATAGTCCTGCTAATGTTCTCTTTGGAGGTTGTGGTGACTCCATATTTTTCTTGGTGAGATGGGTAATGTGAAAATTCCCTTGGAGCTGGGTGATTTGTGTGTGAACCTATTTAATCTTGCCCATGAGGCAAATGGATTTGAAAATTTGCAGAAATTGGCTATGAAGGGTCAGGTAGCTATTTATGCAGATTGGTACACTTCCCAATCTAGAGAAATAGTATGCTGAAGCTGATGTCAGGGTCCAGTTTTTTTGGGCTCTGGCTTGACATATGGGTTGATGATCCATCACCAGGGAATCTTGACTCCTTGAACAATTTAGCTACTAATAAAGAAGCCAAGGTGGTGGATATTTTCTGATTGCAAATGGATATACTATTTGGTGTCTGCAGTTGTTCTGAAAGAGTAAAAGCAAGTTGTTCTTGATGACAGTAATGCAGAAACCTGAAAAGAGTGATTTACTTGCAGCTGTCATCATCTGATACCGCAAATGGTAGGATGACAGATGATGGAGCTTCTTTCTTGCATTGTAAGGAGCAATTGGAAGAATAACTTGTGGACATAATTGGCAGTGATCTGGATTATGTGGAAGGAAGAGCCTTTAATAGTTCGGAAAAGACTAATTTAGAACTCTCATTTTCGTGGTCAACAGCCAGTGCCCTACTTAATTTTCGATGCTGTTTGATTTTATTGAGTCTATGAATCTACTTCTCTTTTTGTACACTCTGCTTACTATCTTCACATCCTTTCAATAACATTCATCTTTCTTACAGATCAAACAACACAATAACTCGAACCAACGCGTTAAACCTCAGTGACAGTTAACTGAAACAACTAAATCCATCAGCTAGGACTAGGACACATCATAAATGCATAACAAGATGAGAAGATTTAATGCTACCCGAAAAAGATTTGATGCCCATTCATCAACAACTGCCTGCAAATTAAGGTTGCACTTTTTAGTATTGCATAATGTACGAGTAGTTTTTTCAAAATAACAATTGTAAGATAAAACAACAAATGACTTGATTAGTGAATCAATGTGCTCTTTAAAATCCCATCTCTCAACCAGAGATCTATATCTTCACCACCAGGAACCAACACAATAATGTTGTGTGTATATTCCGTAGAACAAAAGAAGGCCAAATAACCATGAAAAAGTCCACAAACCCTGGGTATGGCTTCTAAAACCCATCAAAGTATCAGGCATTAAAGTAATTACTGCAATTCAAGCCAAATGCAAGCATAACGTACACTAATATAACCTATTGGTTCTTCAATTGCATCATCACCTGAAGGTCAGTATTAAACTTTCCAGTGCTCCTAATTACTCCCGCAAGAAAACGCATCAGTAATATATCCAAGGAAATGGCTGCTTGCACTCCAGGCCTCTGCACTTTGACTGCAACCATCTGTCCACTTGGATAAAGCTTGGCTTGATAAACCTACTTCAGAAAAAAATCAATCTGTAAAATGTACATTGGTTCTTTTACACAAACAAATAAGAAAAACTAACTTCACCAACTATGAGGAGCAGCATAAGAGTAGGACATAATGGAACCTGTCCAAGTGATGCTGCAGCCACTGGCACTGGTGTAATCTCCAAGAAAAGTTCATCCATTGCTAGACCAAGTTCTTCTTCCATTGTACTGAATGCAACTTCATTAGAAAATGGTGCAATTTGATCTTGCAGTAATGACAGCTCTTCCAGATATGATGGCGAAATTAAATCCTAAGAACCATAATCAAAAGGGAAAAGTGAAAAAGGTTAAAGCTGATAAAGCATGATGCCTGTATAACATCACATTTCCTGTATCTCATTAAGGATGTGTGAAGAACGGCACAACAACAATTCCCAGAGATTAAACTCAAAGCCCGAATCTCATTTGTCATCCTTTCAAGTTTTGACCATGGCAACAATCCAATTGGCAGGAGTATAAAACTAAAACTCAAACTGGCTTCTCCATGCACCTGAACCACCAATCACATTAAGAAACAAAAGCTTAACTGTAGAGATGTCTTCAGTCAGTTATTCAATGTATCTTTTATATTTGTCCCATTGCATGGTTGTCTTCTTAATTCAAGAATCATGAATGAGAAGAAACTCAAAAGAAAGAAATGCAACCAAAAGAAAAATATAAACGCAGGAATGGAACTGAGCTCGTCAAAATGTATTGGCCATGACTTGTATCTACAGGTAACAAAAACTTTCGGTCAATGGCTTAAAAATTATTTAAAAATTTTCAACATGAGTAACACAAGCCTAGAACCAATTTAGAAAAGAAGACAAATAAAAAATTCTCTTCAATATGTTTTAAAAAGCATGACAAAGAGACTGTACAATCACCAATACACAGAATTTGTGTAGATAGACAGACAGAAAAATGGTACAGATAGTTAGATATTCATATAGCTTGACAAACACATGCATATAGCAGTGTGTCCATATTTAGACGCATAGATAGGAAATCTACTCCATTTAGGTCCTTCTATGTTGTAGTTTCACAACAACTTTAACTTCCAACTCTGGTTAAGCTGATATTCTATCAGTCTTGTATGTGAACTTTAGCAAGGGGATCCATCTTGTGGAGCTTATAGGCTCTAGAAAATCAATATGTTCCCTGTGATGGCCCGGCCGTTTTCCACCACATAAGGACCTCCGTCAAGCCTAAATCCGTGCCTTTAAATAATAATAAAAAGATGGACAAAAAATTTCTTTTCTTTTACACAGGATTGTTTGAAGCCGAACTGCATGAGCTAGCCTTCCGATTTTAGATTTTAAGCTAGGCCGACCAACCTTAATGTTAGACGGACCTGACTGCCTGAGATGCTTACTAAACTTATCCAATTTCATTATCCACAAAGTAATCACGGAAACATGCTAACATACATAGATTCTTATACAGCGGAACTATTTTACAAGTCTTCTCAAAACATCAAAAGGAAATAAACTAAACTCTTCATTGATCAGCTCCGGCCAGCTATGCCATCTAGCTATATCATAAGGCTCTACTCAACTTCGTCCTCCATAAGCATCTAGTCATCTAAAAAGTGACAACAATGAGCTACAAAGCCCAGCAAGGTACTCACATGCAGAAAACAAAAACATACATATAATCGAATCAAAACAGAATTTCACAACATAATTAGACTACAAAAATTATCATGTCGTTTCTTCTTGATTTCTTATTCTTATTATCTTGTCTTTGAAGAATCCATAAAAACCATTCATAAGTCTTATCATCTTTAGGGACCGGATGGGAGCGAACAACATCGAGGATGGGTTGTGTGTAACCCCACAACTTAAAGCCGTATCCTCTCATTATGCTTCCCGAGGTGGGAGGTAACGCTTGTAACCCAACATACGAGGCCGTAGTCCAAAAGTCTTATGCCATCAAAAGGTTCCCTCCCGTGGCCCAGGAGGCAATCCTCGAGTGTCACTCCAATATCCTTCATCCATCTTTAACAACAAGTTTAATGAAAACTCAGTTCTTAGTTCATATCCTTTAATGGCCATTCATGGTAGTTCGAAAGTCGTAGAGTTTCACTTGCTGTCCGGATTACATACATTTTCTTATTGCATTGTTCTTTGACCGGAGTTCTTTTTCAACATAAGTCCGAAGCTCTAAAAAGTCAGAGTTCTTTTTCGTTTAAAATCTAAAGCTCTAAAATCCGGAGTTCTTTTTTAAAATTTGAAGCTTTAAAAATTGGAGTTCTTTTTCATTTAAAGTCCGAAGTTCTAAAAGCTGGAGTTCTTTAAAATCCGGAGCTCTAAAATCGGAGTGATCTTTCTTTAAAATCCGGAGTTCTAAAATCGGAGTGATCTTTCTTTAAAATCCGGAGCTCTAAATCCGGAGTGATATTTCTTTAAAATCCGGAGCTCTAAAACCGGAGTGATCTTTCTTTAAAATTCGGAGCTCTAAAACCGGAGTGATCTTTCTTTAAAATTCGGAGCTCTAAAACCGGAGTGATCTTTCTTTAAAATCTGGAGCTCTAAAACCGGAGTGATCTTTCTTTAAAAATTGGAGTGTTCTTTCTTTAAGCATGCAATTACCAAAGTTCATATATTTTGAAAAATAAACATACTTTAAGCAGAACATCAGGAATATTAGGATTTCTTTTTTAACATGCAATTTAGAACAATTCTTCCATAAATCAGATGAACAGAACATATTTCATACATAGAACAAATTTATACATACTGAAACATAAGTTCATAAAAATATCAGATAAAGGAACAGAACAAACTTTATACATACTAAAACATAATTTCGTAAGAATATCAGATATACTTGTATCGCAAACATGCATAATCATGAACTTTAAAATAGGGTGAGTACTCTTGCCTGGATTTCTTCTACTTTGCCTTGATCTTTTGGCATTTTTTTACTATAAAACTCTATTGCGTGCCTCTTTCTCACTTTTCTAGTTATTATTTAAAGGCCTTGGGTCTGATGACCGTCATTAATGATTGGCAGTATAGGGGAAATGTTTCTTATTTATGGCTCTACATTTCCCAAAGAGTTTATTAATTCCTAGTTAACTGAACTTAACAAGATTTAGATTCCTCATTTAAACACTACTAATTCCTGGTTAACTGAATCTTAACAGGATTTCAATTTCTCATTTAAACACTATTAATTCCTAGTTAACTGAACTTAACAGGATTTAGATTTCTCATTATTAATTCCTGATTAACTGAACTTAACAAAATTTAGATTTCTCACTTAAACACATTCTGGTCAACTATCGAGCGTTGACCGGATTACTCTTTCAGCACGACTTCCGATCAACACTTGTTGACCGGATCACTCAACTTGTTTCCTACCTTCCTTCAATATCATTATCTACTTCGGCTTCCCTACTCTTGAACCCACAATTCTACTCTGGCCTCACCAACGCACAAAGCCACTTCGGTCTTCAAGGCCACTTCGGTCTTACCTTACACAATGCACTTCGGCCTTCCAAGAAATGGAACAAATTCCGATTTCACAACATGCTCAAGGCCGATTTAGATTTTCTTTCTTTAAGTGGCTGGTCTTGATTCTCAAGGATGGAGCCCGACTTCTTTTACACTAAGGGAAAGCTGAACTTCTTTTCATCATGCAAGGACCGAACTTGATTTCATCTTAAGGCCGATTTACTTTTCTTATGATATTTTTTGGTCAACTGGCGTTGACCGGATTATATTGACTCGATGATTGGAACTTTCTATGTTTTAGAATCTGGGTCATTACATTTGATCACTTGATGAAAGATTGTCCATTACCAATGAGGTTGGAAGTAAAGAAGTCAGCTTTTGTGGCTAAAGCATTCGCGGTGACAGTATGAGACCCTGAGATACCCCCAAAGGTGGATGGGGGTACTTTCTTATTTGTGAAAATCTGATTTATATTCTAATCGATTTGGGAGTTATATATTTTCTAAATCTTTCCATGAATTGCATAATGTGTCCCCCTCATCTTGATTGATTCTTGATTGTTCTATAATTGTACTTATGTGTCCTTTTGTGAATTATGTGGAGTTTGGATAACTGATAATCGAATGCAAAATTAAGGAGATGATAGTTTGTGTATTGTTGGAAGGAGGAAATATTCGGTTAATTTGGTCAACATAGTAGATAAGAGGAATGGGTGATTTGGGGATGAGAAAGAATCGACATTATCTCTATGAAATATGTATGGAATTAAAGGAGCATTGTTCTGGTAT
>JAOVVI020008501.1:0-14154 GCA_028571085.2 Nepenthes alata
CTTAGGACCAACTAAGAGTGTTTGGTAGCAAAGCCTTTGTTCATATTCCAAATGATGAAATGACCAAGTTTGAGCCAAAGACGATGCAATGCGTCTTTCTGGGTTATGGAGAAAATGAACTAGGCTACAAACTCTATGATCCAACTGAAAAAAAACTTATCCGATCAAGAGATGTAGTCTTTGTTGAGGATGAAACGATTGAAGATATCAGCAAGAAGACCAAGTCTGATGTTGACCGGATGAACAAAGTGAGAGTTGAAGTTGTCGGTCCGGCATCTCTAGAGGGCAAGGACAATAATTCTGAAGTGGGCGAGGACAATGGTGAGGCGGCTACAACACATAATAAAGACCAGGATGAAGTTATTCCTCAATCGGCCGAGGATGTTCCTATCAGACGACCCTCACGAAACAGATGGTCGTCCGTCCGTCTACCATCCAGTGAGTATGTTATGCTCACTAATGACGGAGAGCCTGAAGCGTTTAATGAGGCTATGAAGGATGTGAATAACGAGAGATGGCTAAAAGTTATGGAAGATGAAATAAGCTCTCTCCATGAAAATCACACCTTTGATTTGGTCGAGTTGTCTAAGGGGAAGAGAGCCCTAAAGAATAAGTAGGTCTTCCATTTAAAGACTGATGAAAATACCATACAGCCAATATACAAAGCGCAGCTGGTGGTAAAAAGCTTTAATCAACGGAAATGGGTTGATTTTGATGAGATATTTGCCCCAATGGTAAAGATATCGTCCATAAGGGTTGTGCTAAGATTGGCTGCTGCTCAAAATTTGGAGGTGGAGCAGATAGATGTCCGGATGGCCTTCCTCTATGGTGAACTAGAAGAAGAAATTTATATGGAACAGTCGGAAGGGTTCAAGGTTCAGGAGAAGGAGCGACTCGTCTGTCATCTAAAGAAGAATCTGTATGGGTTGAAACAGACTCCTAGACAGTGGTACAATAAGTTTGAATATGTCATGATTAGTCAGGGGTACCATAAGACCACTTGCGACCACTGTGTTTTTACACAGAGTTTTTCCAAAGATGACTTTATCATCCTTCTTCTTTATGTGAATGACATATTGATCATTGGAAGCAATGGTGCTCGGATAAAGGAGCTAAAGAAGCAACTTGGACAGTCATTTGCCATGAAGGACTTGGGGTCATCGAAACAGATTCTTAGTGTCAGAATTATTCGCGACCGAGAGACAGGAAGATTGTGGTTGTCCCAAACAAGCTACATTGAAAGGGTGTTTCAACGTTTCAATATGGACAAGTCTAAGCCTGTAAGCACACCACTGGCGAACCCCCACAGACTGAGCAGTTGTCAGTGTTCGTCCTCGTACGAAGAGAAGGCATACATGAGAGGCATTCCCTATTCCTCAACTGTAGAAAGCCTGATGTATGCACTGGTATACACAAGGCCAAACATAGCACATGCTATAGGCACAGTCAGTCGATTTCCATCTAACTTAGGAAATGAACATAGGTCCGCAGTCAAATGGATCATGAGATACATCCGAGGAACTTCCAAGAGGTGCTTGTGTCTTGGAAGTGACAATCCTCAATTAGTGGGCTGCTCAGATGCTAATATGGCCGGGAACATTAACAGTCGCAAGTCCACCTCGAGATACTTTGTGAAATTTGCTGGAGGTACAGTTTCCTGGCAGTCAAAGCTGCAGAAGTGCGTCGCCCTTTCCAATACTGAAACCAAGTACATTGCAGTAACAAAAGCTTGTAAGGAAACGTTGTGGATAAAGAAGTTCATTCAAGAATTGGACCTCGGACAATAAAAGTATGAAATACTTTGTGATAGTCAGAGTGTCATGCATCTCTACAAGAATTTCTCATTTCATTCTAGATAAAAACATATCGATATTCGATATCATTGGGTGAGAAATATCATTAAAGAAGGCTTGCTGTTGCTGAAGAAGGTTGGAACTGATGAAAAACATTACTGATATGTTGACCAAAATTCTACCAAAGGGTAAGAATGAAGCTTGCTGCAGTTTGGCTGGGCTGATGGATTCTAATTTCCCACGGTCGTGAGGGACAGTTTGTTGGAAGTCACTTCCGTATGAAAGTCCTGATGGCCAAAGGACTCGGATAGAATACGAGGACTTGTGTGCTGAATGTCCACGGACTGCGCACAATGAATTTCGTTCAATTTTGTGACCGGAAGTTTTGGACGGACAGAAATTTCGATCAACTTTGTTGACCAGCAAATTATGTGTTCCGGTCAACATGATGTTGACTGGCTGATGACATGCAGATCTACTGAAGGACATCCGAGCGATCAACGTGAGGCATTGACCGACCAAGTAAAGAAGACGATTAACGGGGCGTTGACCGGCTAAGAATAGAAATGCTGATCCACTGTCATCTTCAAAAGGCGGGCTGTTGACTTTCCTAATTGGACAGTTATAAAACGTTATTCTTGGAAAGATAACAAGTCAACTTGCAGGGCATGCATACGCCGCCAGCTGCAGGACAGAGCATGCGCCGCCTGCTGCAGGACAGAGCATGCGCCACCTTTTCAGGTCTTGAGAACTGTGCACGCAGCTACCATGCTGAGTTGGTGGCTGACCATTTTGCTGAATGTATATATATATATATATATATTATACTTGTGTAAAATAGGGTGGTGTGCATGAAGCTTTTGTATGAGATAGAGGAGAGGAAGAAAAGAAGAAAAGATAACTGTGAGAGAAAAACACAAAGAGTGTTGTTCGTGCTCTGTTTTTCATTTCCGCCCCATATGGTTTGTGTAACCAAGATCTCATATTTAGTGATTTATTCATGGACTTAGCGTCTCGTGATTTTTTCCTTGGTTAAGAAAAGTTTTCCACGTAAAATCTTACGTGTTCTAAATTTCTTCTTCTACCTTCACTTTACTGTGTGCCTGTGTTCTATTATGTGCATAGCCATCCATCCGCCCATTCTGCGCCAACAATATTCTCTATAAACATATCTTTGAAAACGGTTAACATTTTAGAGTAAATTATATATTTCCTCTATTTTTCCTTATTTTTTACAAATTTCCAAATCATCCTAAACAAATTCTCTACCCATATATCTTTATACAATTAAATTATATTATGAATATTACCTGTCATCATGACATGTCTGCATGAAGCGTAACCCACATCAAACTGATTATCAGCCAACAGTTAAAATTATCACAACCTACCGAAATGTTGCCATTACAATCTCCTCTCTCAACTAAAAAATAATAATTTTATTTCTTCTTTCCCTCGTTTATTTCCTTTTCATTAATGCTAGGGTAGAATATAACGGAGCATTCAACTTCCAATTACACAACAATACAACAGACACCCTTCAGTCTTCAACGCTAGATATTTAAGGGTAGAAACCAGCATTCTCTTCTTAATTTGTTCTTGGTTTCCCTTAACAAGAACAACTACATATCCAGTCAGAAAACGGAAGGGGGGAGATCATGAGGGAAAAGATAGGGAGAGGGGAAAAACAAGGAACTATATATAATGACCAAAACATAAATGCAACAAAACAATTGGCAACCAAGCAATTCTTGAAGTGGCAGCAGCTTGCTTTGCTTACAGAAACAACAAAGATACTCAAAAAAAATGAAGGAAGAAGAATGAATGGAAAAGAATAGTTTGCTTACAGATGCAAGAGGTTCGATATGAGATTCCACCCCATCCAAGTCTTTTTGTCAGCAGGAGATCTGAAGTTGAGCTCAAACATCTCCTTTCTAACATGTTCACCCGATTCACAAAAGCCGACAAGCTTTGCAACAATCTCAGCGCTCTCTTTCACGTGTTGCATGCAGTGTGGGTCATTCCACAACTTGTTCACCAATTGCAGCCTTCTCTTCTGTTTCCCTTCTGGTGGGATTTCCCATTTGATATAAAGCATTTCCCTCTCCTCCGATGTCAATTTTGAACTCACCCTCTTGGCTAAAAATTCCCTTTCCTCCTTAAGAGCCTTGACACTGCAAGCACAACCAGCCATCATAAACAGCACTAGATTCCCCGCAATTCGGGCTGAACACACCAGATAAGAAAACAACAACAGAAAATCTTTATATTCCACAAAATGGGGTCAGTTATAAGAATCTGTTTTCTCCATTTTACGTATTTTAGTGCAATATTATTCCAGAGTATGCGTAATTTTACATCATTTTTTATTATATCACTTCAAGTTTTACTAGTTATACCCCTTCTTTCCTTTCCTAAAACTACAACTAACTTATATTTCCTCACAGGTACTTCTTTGGGTTAAGTTTTTAGTGTCTCGATCATTTTAACGCCCTTCCCCTCATCATATATTCTATATTGCAATTTTCAAACATTTAAAAATGTCGTTACTTCTTATTTTATCTATGAACTTACTTCACTTATTTTGGCATTCTCATCTCCACAACACTTAATTTTTGTACAGGTAGTTGTTTGATTGCGCGATATTCTAGTCCATAAAATATAGCATGTCAATTGATTGTCTTATAATATATTTCTTTTTGTTCTAAAGGTATATTTTGATCACAAAGCATGCATAATCACAAACCAAATTAGAAAACTAGGAACCAAAATTCACAAGTGGAAAACAACCATAATACCTTGATGAAACATAACTAGCTGGGTCATCTCCTAGGAGCGCTGGGCTGGCATTGCCAAGTTCTGATAAGTGTTGCTCCAACCATGTCAATCTTCTAATCTCCACTTCCATGTATATCTGATCAGCAGGATCTCCTCTGAATAACAAATAGAATTGTGTACGGTGGACAAGCGAGACATGGCATAAATGCCATAACATGATAATTTGCTTCCTTTGATCCTCAAAAATTGAATGCCATGATAAGGGAGATTGATCAACTGGATCTGGTTCAATGTTGGTACCCTCATTTGCCTCCAATTCCAGCACCTAGTACCACAAACGAAAATAGAAAAAGGACAATGTTCAGGCAAAGACTGAAGGAGCTTTCCAAAGATGGAAATGCAGGCAGAATATCAGTGCCAACACAATTTAGCAATTGAATCATTCTGGGGCATCCCTAAAGTATCACTCTACATTAATGAGAGTTTGAACAAAATACACATTGAACAGAGGCCAGTGGTAAATAATGGAGCATCTGCCATCACCAATTAAAGTAAAAAAACTTGGACAGAACGATCAACAAGTCAAGAACTGCAAATCACTAAAGACAGTTTTTGGTAAACTCAGAACTGATATTGGTCAACCAAAAAAGATAGCCATTTCTGATTCAAGAAAAGCCTATATTAATAAAATCTCCCTCTACAGAATGAAAGCATGTCTTAGCAACTATTTCCCGCTGTGAACCTTCATTGAGAAGGCAACAACAAAGTTTGTATGATTAATTACCGGAAACATAATATAAAACCGCATGCACCAATTAAAAAATAGGCACCCTGGCAGTAGGGATAGCATATACTTTAGTATAGAGAGACAACATAGATAGAAAGCCAGTGCATTATATTGACTCTAAGGGCAAATGTGAAATCAGAAGAAAGAAATATTTTCACAATTGAAATAAGTTTACCACAGACAAGCAAAAGGACACTTGCTGAAGGAAAATCAATAAGATAATCTCTCGAAATAGCTGGTTGTGCCAAACAGAAAATCAATGTGCCAAGTGCATAGGCTCCAATATCATAGGGTCTGAAAAGGATTAGTATGCATAGTTTTACTTTACATTATTGCAGATATACTCTTTATGTGGTTTGAATTAGTGACCTTTAGGTCACAATACAACAATGTTACCTTTGCTGTGCCAAATCAGTAAATTTATATTTCTAGCCCATGATGATCTAGAGGATTACGTAAAACAGTGAAACTTTAATTTCACAATCACATCTAATCCAACACATCCCCCCTCCCCCAAAAAAATAAACTAAAAATAAAAAATAAGACAAGAATAAGGTGAAGTCAATGAACCAGAATGGACCATCACCTGGCAAACTAGAAGCTGTTTTTGATATTGAAGCTTGGCAACCCGTTCCTTTAACTCAGTCACATAAGCTCTAATACTTCGTATATTTTCCTCAGCTGCATTCTTGAACATCTTCTGCATTTTCTTCACATTGATTGGGTTAGACTTTCTAGAGACAGGAGTATTCTCCTTCAATGAAAGAGAGCTACAATCTTCTCCACCCTTCAATGGGGTTGTTTTGGATGAGGCAGTTAAGTTATCATCGCAGGATACTACATTATTGTCGTCTGCAATCTTGTTGACAATCTCGTCCATTACCTTCCTCGAAGAAGAAAGAGGAGAACATGGGGCTCGTATAAAATTTGGCACGCTGTGGCTGTTGCTGAGGCTAAAAGGAATCATCTTCTTCCTCTTTGATTGGGACTTTGGATTTGGCGTGTCCTCGCTAGTCGTAAAGGAGCAAGCAAGCTTGTTTATAGTACTCTGGACATTGTCAAGTTTCTTTTCTAAAGATTCTATGGTGGATCCCTGAGAATTTAGTCGTACAATTTCTTCCTTCAAGTCAGCTTTATCTCTAACGACAACTTCTACAGGAATTGAATTAAATACTTGCATGGCTTTTATCTCTGAAAGCAACTTTGCAATAGTTTCCGCGGCATCCTGAGTCCCCAGTCTGTCAGAAGAAATTTCCTTGTGAAGAACATCAAGAGCTTGATTTGCTTCTTCCCCAAGCTGCCTTTGCAGTATTTCAAGCTTCCGAATCTCCTGCATGAGCATGAATGGATCCATGGAAGTAATTGACTGCCTCAGTGTTGCCTTCCTCCCAGTATTGTTTCTTGCCCATGTTTCTGGAGTACCAACCAAGGTGTTTGCAGGTGGAAATGCAAGACATTTTTTAACTTGATGAGATGGACCAGACTGCTCTGACCCCTGGACAGATAAAGAGTGATAAGCAGAAAACAAGAGTAATCAATGGAATAGGAGACAATAACATTGATCTTTTACCTTCTGCTCCTTATGAGATTTTCTTTCTAATTCAAGATGAGATTGGGCAAGGTCTCTCTGGCGCTTCAACTCTCTCATTTCAATCTCCATCTGAAATGTATAATGTCAAATTAGCACCTAGATACACAGTAAGAAAGAAATTCGTAGTTCATTCTTGAACTTGCTATTTTTGTGCTTATCTTCTTCTCTTTTCTGAAATGAAAATCCATCTATATTTACAGCCCCATTCATACCCGCTTAATTTTCAGGTCTTTCTCCATTAACAAAGCTCTTAAACATGAAGAAGAAGAAGAAGAAGAAGGTTCTGGACTTCGCAGCTCTGCTTCTAGTCTAGCAACTTCCTTTTGCAAATGCTTCACTAACTGCTCATCTGAAACAACCTGACAAAACAAGATCTCTTGCAGATAAGACAGTGATATGTCGGACACGTACAGAAACAGTGATGCATGACCACTACAGGCAACCAACGTGCATGAGGTTAACTGCAAAACCTGACAATAGCATGAAAGGAAATTGCCTTCTTTAGCATGTTAGTGTTATCGTTTCTTACCACATTGACTCTAGCAGTGTTGGTAACTTCCTTTGCACTAGTTGCAAATGACAGAGAGTTGCGTGATTGTTCAACATGACTTAAAGCCGGACTTAAGGTACATATAATCGCAGTCCGGGCATTTCCTCCCAGCGAATGCTGTAAAATTCTAGTAAGCTTTGATTCTCTGTATGGTATATGGCTACTTCTCTTTCCACCACTGCAAGGTAAAAGAGAAGAATTAAAAGAAAAGAATGTAATGGGCTAGTCAAAGAATCCTAGGCTTCTAGCACTATTTTCCATATGCAGCATCAAATTATAAGTAGATTGCCTTAAACCATTGAAATAGATTGGACCAAAAGATGCAAATGTATTTGATAGCAAACAATAACATTACATCACAGCCTAGTGCTTGCCACATTAAGTATGGCGATTTCCCACAATGCCTATGATATTTAAACAACAATGATAAATTTCCGTAGATTCCAGCTTAGATACAATGCAAACAAAATGTTGTTCTACGGTAATAGTTGGCAGAAATCAATCTACTTTAATTGCCTTTATAAATATAGATAGTGTTTGACATGCCATATAGGATCATATAGGATTTAGAAGATCTTAATAAACAAAATTTATATCGTGGTCTCCAACGCTTAACTACAGCTGACCTTAGTTTCCGGATAACTTGGGTAAGTGTCAACAAGCTGCGATTGATATGACCGCCTTCCTTCAACCGCAGACCATCACCTTTGGTTAGAGAGCCACGTTCACTCCCAGCAAGGTCCACAAGATTCTGAATAAAGAAATAGCCAATCAAAATAGGATTTTGCATGATAACTCTCAAAGAGTAGAGAGCATAATGGACATGAGAATACCAAGGTTGCTATAAATGACTTCACACGCCCTGAATTTTCCTGAAGGTGGCTTTCAATGGTCTAGGAATGAGAAAAAGGAATGATGAAACAGTAGACCCAACTTGTAAGATTCATGGAACCATTAAGTTCAGATACAAAGTCAGTCAAGTGAAGAAAGAACAAAAGGCTACTTGGAAAATCAAAATTTAGAACTTGCAGAAAATTCTATAGGTTACACTTGCCAGTCTGATTATCTGGTGTGATCTTGAGCTTTTATCATTAAGAGCAGTTTCCCCTACTCGCCTTTGAGCTGCAAAGGTATATGATAAATTAGATGATGTAGTCAACATTGCAAACTGCTCGTAAGAAAGTTTACTGACAAACATGCAGTATATGCTGTATCACCGACTTCTATTGACCATGAGAGAAGTTTAATCTGGTCAGAAGCCAAGTCAGATGAATACAGTTCTGTTAACTTCCAGAAATCTGTTGTAAACGATGAGTAAGCCTAAAGATGGCAAATAAGAGAGATAAAATCCCTTTGTCAGGAAAGTCATTGAAAGCACTCATTACTGCTGTTCAGACTAATAGGTCATGGTTTCTCCTTAATGCATGGTTAGGATGCCAGCATGAAAAATAGAGGAAAGGATGCTGACAAAATACCAATTTTGGTAAGATATTGATAAAATAGTATAGACAAACAAGTTCGTAACACACATTCAGCTCAAAATCTACAATGTTTTAATTATCTTCTGATATGCATGATTGACTATTACCTTCACAGATTCCAATTAATTGCTTCAGATGTTGACTGTCATCTACAACCTTCTCAACAAGCTTTTCCACTATAGTTCCTTTCTGAAACCAAAAAATTGTTTAACCTTGAAATGCAACACAAGGTACTTTCAAGCCATAACAAAGCCTTAACAAATACCTCAGGATCATCCAAAAGCCGAAGCGGACCAGGGTTGCGGCTCAAAAGATCAACCACAGTCTCATTATAGATCTCCAAAGCGGAAATTTTAAGGACAAAATCCCTTTGAGGGGTCTGTAAGACGTTTTATATCAGACAATA
Organism: Nepenthes alata; assembly: GCA_028571085.2. Taxonomy (NCBI): domain Eukaryota; kingdom Viridiplantae; phylum Streptophyta; class Magnoliopsida; order Caryophyllales; family Nepenthaceae; genus Nepenthes; species Nepenthes alata. The sequence goes on from JAOVVI020008501.1 coordinate 9,387, forward strand.
TAAGAAAGAATAAATATTTTAACTTTTGACAATAAATATATTTTTTGTAAATTTTACTACATTTTTTGGTCTATGATTTACAAACTATGAAATTCAAAATATTTCTCAGTATTAGAAATAATCTGCATATTGAATGTTGTAAAGGCATTTATATCAGATAAGGTAAAAAAATATAGATGTTACAACTTTTTCACAATGAGCATATTTTCTATAAATTTCACTGCATATTTTTGTTTATGAATTGAACAAACTACGATATTTGGCATGTTTCTCAGTGTTTGAAATGATGTGTATATTAAATGTTGTATTCTTACAAAAAGTAAGGGTAATAAAAATTATATATTGAAATAAATAAATACAAAGAATATGTGCTGAATATTTATTCAGTGATATTAAGTTTGGAAACATAATATTACAGAATACTATAGTATTATTATATTGACATCTCCCCTCAAACTCAATGAGTTAAAATTGATACCAACTTGAGTTTGGAAACCAAATCATGAATGTAGGGAACTGTCTATTTTAACAATTAAGGAAAGCATCAATCTAATTTAACGATTGAGACAAAGAATCGTCTACTACAACAACCAAGCACAGAGTAGTATATTTCAATGTTCAAAACAAGAAGTCGTCTCCTTCAACGACTCAAAGCAGATAGCGGTCTATTATAATGACTTAAAATATTACAACAACCAAATAGAGCGCCGTCAATTTTAATAATTGAAACAGATAACCATCTATTTCAAATAACAAGGCACAAAGCCATTTATTTCAATGATTGAGACAAGAAGTTGTCTTTTTCAACAACTAAAGGCAAAGAGACGCCTATTTTCATTCTTTACAATTATTCATGAAGGCTTTGATTTTTCATCTGGCAGTTCTCCTCCTAACTTAATATGTTACTGCTGTCGCTATTGTCGTGTAGTTGTTGGCTTATATGAGATTATTCTACAGTGATGCACAAAGTAACAAGATTGAAAATGATGAACAGAGAGTAGAAGAAAAATAGAATTGCCACTAGTGAGTAAAGCATGGGCCGAAATTGAAAAAAGACGAATTGAAGAACATGAAAAAAGAATAGGATATTAGAATACGCTTCAGATGAGTGGAATAATATCTCTGATACCATGTCAACTATAATGTGCATATTTAAATGTTGTATTCCTACAAAGAGTAGAGGTATTTATATTGGAGCTTAGTACAAACTACATACGGAAGTGTGGCCTAATACAAACTATACATGGAAGTAAATAAATACAAAAAATATATGCAGAACATTTTTTTTATATAATATTAAGTTTGGAAGCATAATATTACAAAGTTATTATATTGACATCTCCTCTTAAACTCAATGAGGTAAAGTTAAAACCAACTTGAATTTGGAAATCAAGTCATGAACAGAGTCCTATCTATTTCAAAGACCGGATAGGGAGCCGTCTATTTCAATGATAGAGATAGGAAGTCATCCTTTTCAATGACCCGAGACGGAAAGTCGTCCTTTTCAACTACCAAACACAGAGCCATCTATTTCAATGATCGATATAGAGAACCAACTATTTCAACAATCAAGGTGTGGAGTTGTCTTTTCAACAAACAAGAGATGAAGTTGTCTTTTTCAAAACCCGAAGGTATAGAGCTGTCTATTTTCTTTCTTTTCATTTTTTCATGAAGGCTTTGATTTTTTTATCTGACAATTTTCCTCCTAGCTTTGTTATTGTAGTCGTTTTTTGTTGTACAATTGTTGGTCATACATGGGATCACTCCATGGTGGCGCACAAAGTAACAAGATTGAAAATAATGAACAAAGTACGAAGCGAAAGAATATCTCCACCAATGAGTAGATCATGGGTTGAAATTGAGCGGAGATGAATTAAAGAATAGGAAAGAAGAATAGGAAATCATAACAGGTTCCGGACGAGCGGAATAATGTCCCTGGAACCATATTAGAAATGACGCATATATTGAATGTTGTATTCTTACAAAGAGCAGGGATTTTTATAGGAGAGCCTAGCACAAACTATATATGGAAGTGGAGTTTGATACAAACTATATATGGAAATAAACAAATGCAAAAAATTTATGTAGAATATTCTTATTCCATAATATTAAGTTTAGAAATATGATATTATAAAATATTACAAAATTATTATATTGACACTCGGGATATAGGTAATAAGCCCACATCTCTTCCACTATGGTCTCTACCTAATTTTATAGGAAAGAAAGAACCATGTTTAACCCTAGAGAAAAGTATCCAATTGGCAAAAAACAACTTGCTTACATTCTTCATATGTTCATATATATCCTTGATGGCATTTTCAGTAATTCCTCTCATTGTGAATGTCTTACCACTGCTAGTTTGTCCATAAGCAAAAATTGTTGCTGCAAGAGATGAAGTCAAATATATAATCAAATAACATAGATGACTTGAGATCATGGTCACGTAACAAAACAAGGTATGCAATCTAACATATAGTTACCATTAATTCCAGTAAGAACAGATAATGCAACATCCTTAGCCCCTTCTTCATACACATTTTGAGTTGAGCAAGTTGGACCAAATACTCTATCTGGTGAAAGAAAAAAAAAAAACAATATGAGAAGTTTATATATATTAAGTTTTACTCTGGTTTTTTGAAAGTGAATGACAGAGCTATATTTACCCAGAAGGCTGGAAAGAAAGAAACGGGAAAGAAAGATAATAAACGCATGCCGAGTGACCAAACAGTTCGCTTTCCCATACAAGTTTAATGGTTCAACCCCTTCATAGAAAGCTTTTGGGTTGCTCCCTATTAGTGCCTTTCCCCACCTTGTTCCATCCAAAAAGTAAACAATGAAGGAGCAAATTAAGGGCAGAGATATAAAATTATAATTATACCAAAGGTGAATGAGGAAGAAGGCCGCTCGTCATTTGGATGCCTAAAAGCAACAGTGTGCTCATCTGGGAAATCCCAAGCAATGAGATCATACATTGCTTGTTCCCTTGGGCTCAAAGGCCTAACTCGAACAGTGACCAGTATCTTTTCCTCACGAACTTTTGGTCCTGGAGTCGATGAAGGTGTCCTCTGAATATTTGAAGATGGTGTTGCTGGCTCTCCAGGCATCATCTTCTCAATTATCATCAGCTGAACGAAATTAAGCAGTTACAGTAATTTAGTTTCTACTGCACATATTATGTGCCCCCAAACAGTTGCTTACTAACAAAATTGGCTCAGTAAGTATCAAGTGCCCTTAAGTTACTACTAAGGAACCAAGCAAAAAACTTGTTTTACGATATTTACAGATAATATAGATTGGGCGTCCATGTATAACATGGGGCGTTTTTTCTTTTTTCTTTTTTTTTTCCTTTTTGTATCTTTGTATTATACATGATGTGCTTCCTGCATAAAAAATATTTTCCAGAAAGATATCTGAACTCACTACAGAACCAAAAGAAAACGAATGTAATAGTATTATTACAGGATTTTCCAATTTAGTAAGTCTTGAATTAAAGCTTCTCTGGCAGTGATATTGAATTCTACTATCATAGGTTCATAGCATTCTCTAAATCAAGGAAAACAAAATTTATCGAGGAACGATCTTCACTCCCCTATAGTATTAATCTATCTAGAAATCATCACCTTTTCTAGATAGGGAAAGCACTACTATCACATTTTCAGAGCAAGTATGAGAATCAAGAAACGAGACTAATGATTCAAGAATCCAAATCAACGTAATGCATCTTTTGAAAGAATAGTATACAAATCTAAGACTTGCTATTTTAAGATAGTTATCTTTCAAAGTAGCAAACACACACAAAAAAAAGCTGCCGGCGAAAAGGGCAACAAAAAAGCACCTGAGGAACATCAGAAGCTCTGAACACTAAATATGAGGTATGTGACTCACTCTACAATTTCTATGACTTCGAATCCAAGGATAGAGACTGAGCGACGAATCCTGGAGTGTCTCCCTCAAATTCCAGGAAATTTCGGTATTATCGGCTGGCCGACTTGCTTATTTTCACCAAAATGTGCGTAAAGAATGTCTAAAGAGTTGGACAAATGGAATGTTCAGAAAATTTTGAATCTTAGAGAGAGGATGATGAGCATTTCAGAAAACCTCCGAGGATTTACAGAGGTAGAGGGAGAAAGAGGTAACGGCTAACCCAATTCTTTAATTCGTCGGCGACGCAAGCGGATCACCGGAAAAGATCAGATTTGAATATTTGATGGGCTGTTAATGGGATGACGCAATCAATCTGGGCTGCCATGTCCATGTTCTGGGACTACGGGCCTTCCGATATTTCGGCCCGAATGCGATTGACTTAAATATAAATTTTTTTTAAAATTGTTTTTTAAAATTAAGCTCATATTTATAAAATTTAGTAATTTTAGAACAATATTTTTAAAAGATGAATCATAAAATATATTTTTAACTTTAAATATAAAAGATAGGTTTAATATGAACTATACACTTTAAATTTAAGTTCAAAATATATATTTTTTTATACTTTATATCTTATGAATATTATTAAAATATTATATTCTGATGTATGTCTTTTATTTACATTATAAGAATTATGGACATTTTGGCCATTTGATTAACAAATTTTGTAAAATTATGCCCTCGAAATAATAATGATGATGATGATAATAATGATAATGTTGTAAATTAAAGTCCGCCTCTTTGGCATTTCTTTGGTTTTTTTTTTCCAAAAATATAATATTTTCATTGGTTAGATTTTCTTCTCTTGTAAAAATATATGGAGGAATATAATCTCTTAAAA
>JAOVVI020008503.1:0-14154 GCA_028571085.2 Nepenthes alata
CATAGCGCAGTCGTCAGATGGTTTCAGGCGACACCCTACATGCACGTGCTCTAACTACTCTGTCAGCTGCCTACATGAGGGCCTTCCGGATTTGTCTGTCTAGCTGCGCATTTGTTGGACCATTGACACTCGTCTCCTTAGGCCCATTGTTCAACGGGCCTCGTTCAGGTCGTTGTTATTGCCCTTGGGGTTGGTCCGGATGGACCTCCTTGTTGAGGCTAGACCCACCCCTTGTTAGGCCCCTTATTGCGCTGATGATTGGGCTGAAATGTGTGCCCACCCAGGGCATTACTAGACCCATCATTAGCCCTCCATATCGAAAAACTACAGTTTGCCAGTTCTCGGTATATACAGTGATGGAACATCTCAGTGCGAGCCGGCTTGTGCGCTCCTCTCCAAAACGTCTCTCCTTGAGGCTTTCCGCTTCGGTGTCTCTCGTTCCTTCTCATGCATGGCGTTAGCTAAACTAAGCCTTTTTGGGAAAGATTCTGGGGTAACCCCGAGACCTGGGGCCATCCTTCTGTTGATAGCGCTGCGAATGTGACCTTTGAATCAATGGTCACATCGACCCCTGCTCTGACTATAAATAGGGGATTCTCCATGCTTCATGCCACGAGCCACCTTTTCCTCGATCAAGTGATGCGATCGATCAAGCAAAAAGAGAGTCCCAGGCCGTCGTGGTGGTTGACCTATGGGCGTCTTTTGGAGTTGCAAGTTGTGTTTAGAGCTTGCTTGAATCACCGTTGCTGCTGTTCGAGGTCGGTGAAAGTCTCGCAATGCTGAAAGTTGCGGTTGGAGCTCATCGTTATGTCCCTACTAGGGTTGTTCTCTTGTCATGATGGGGGCGGCTCAATTTTTCAGCCACTACCATGATCCTCCTTGATGCAGATGTCTGGCGGTGAAACCACTGAAGGAATTTCGAGGCGCAAGCATTTTTTTCGCCACCTCGGCTTGACGGGAAGAGCTAAGTCTTTAATTCCTTCTATCAGAGGGTCGCTTGCAGAGCTTACTGGATAGAGTGTTTCTAAAGTTCAATCGTGGTCGGACCATCATCGTTGTTATGGGTCGGGTTTTACCCTCATAGACTGCGATCGGCTGTGGCAAAAGATCTCCAGTTGGGAGGCCTTTCTGGTGGGGGTAGCGGCATCTCGCCCCTCCCTCCACTCAGGAATGGCATCCCATTCAGCTGCTGTGACACTCGACCCCTAGTCTGGAGGTTAATAACTAATGAGTAGTTGTTGGACGCTCTATTCATTAGTTTCCTCCCAGAACCAATTTTGTGGGCCGACACCACCGGGTATTGGTCCCATATGCTCCCTTTTTCTTTCTATGTGTACATCTACTAATATAAACTTTGTACCTTATAAAGAAAATTAATGAATGAAACTTTGCTTTTTTTCTTACCTTCTATCTCTTAACTTTTGACTTGGTTGCATAGTTTTTGTATGTTATAACTTGTTGGACGTCATTCGGCTTGGTAATTCAATTTTGCAAGGATCCAACGGGAGGCGGTCTACCTTGATGCCTGACCAGGGGCCGACCGGTCGGATCGGCCATAGGGTTGTCACGTCGAGAATGATTGGCCGATGGCATTTGAGGTGCGGCGCGCCTGTGGGCGCCATGCTAGCTGGGATGACAAAATAGATGCACCCTCCAGTGAGTGCCGCCTTCGTGCAAGTGGATCATCAGTCGGGCTCCATTGCTGCCAAGGTTGCTAGATTTCTGTCACGGTTTGGCTTCATCGGCCATGAGTTGTCCAAGAGCGAGTTGAGGTCACAAGAACTCTTAGAGGCTCTGAGTCAGATCGTATCGGTTGAAGATAGGCCCTAGAGTAGCTAGCCGCGGCTAGCTAGCTTGTCAATCACATGCCCCAAACCAAGGAAAATTGAGGGCAAGGCCTCGGCAGGCTTGTAACTCTTCTCTTCGGCCTCCACTAGGGGGTAACCTTCTCAGAGACCCCAAGTATTCGTGATGGGGAAGTGTCGGACTGCCCATGTTCAAGGTCATCCGTTACATCATGCTCTCTCGACGCCTCTGAGACCTGTCACCTACCGGTAGGCGAATCGAGACTGGTGCGGCTAGGAGCCATCTTCGAAGGTCGCGTAGTGGTTGCGTCAATTAGAGTATCTAAGCGCTTCAATTGCGAAGGCGACATGACAATCACCATTATGGCTCATAATGTTACATGGGAAAGGACGCGTTGGGGCGCACTGGGGTGAGAGCACATATCGATGCTATTATGGTGACAAGACCCTCCAGCTCCCTATGAATTGGTTATATAAATGCTGCGTCCATCCCTTCTTCGTGTCATTCCTTTCACTTGGAGTGCCCCTTCATTTCTTTCTCTGAATGCACTCCATTTAGCATTACGTTGCTGTCTTCCTCACGCTTTTGTAAATGGCTCACCACGGTGCTGCCAACGTCCCCATTCCCGTTGCTTCCTTGTCGGAAGTGCCGCCCTCTTCCACCCCTATGCCTTCGACAGAGGAAAGTAGCGACAACGACCGGTTGTCGAAAAAGATGGGGGCCACCCTATAGGAGAGTACCATTGCTGGTGGTGTTGGGCTTTGCCTAGCTACTCAGGCTCTAGAGTGCAAGGAGGCTCTGGAGGAGCCTTCTAGCCTTGAGTCCATTGGATCCTCTCGCACTCCTGATTGCAAGGTAAGATTTATTGCTTTCTACAGTTGCATTTCTCAGTGGCTCTTTAGCCTGTCTGACTGGTTCCTCTCCTCAACTGCCACTGGGGGTGCTCCGAAGGCTGGAAGAGAATGTCCATTTTCTGGAGCAGAAGGTGGCCCACCTTTTGCATAACCGCATCAACATACAAGAGATGGAATGGAGGATCAATGTTATTGTCAGCGAGGCGCTCCAAAGTCAGGAGCGAGCCAACTACCTTGACCAAATTTTGTTCGAGTCTGAGGCTAGAGCATAGAGGCTCTCCGAGGACCATGCCCACTCCCTAGCCCAGATTACTACCCTCAAGGACGAGTCCCAAGTGAGACAGTTGCAAATCATTGACCTGATGGGCACGTGTGCTGATCAGGAGGGGGAGCTAGTATCTAGGTTTCATCCGAAGGAGGTGGCCCCGTTGCTGAGGGGATAATTTCAGGATGGCGTCCGCTTTGGTCGGCACATAGTCTCTCTGGCCGCTCCAAACTTCCCCATTGGTTACCTTAATGCGAGGAACTTCGGAGCCAGATGCCATTAGGATCTCATCATTTTTCTAGAGGAGGGACCGCATCCTTCAAGGGGTGATGGTTCCGAATAGCCTGTAGGTGTATATTGTTCTCCTGTTTTGTTTTGGGTTCGCCAGATATCACCATTGTACAAATGTAGTTTTTAATAGAATGGTCTAGTGATAATGATTGTTGTTATTCTACTTTTTTCGCGTATCGATCTCTTTCGCCCAACTTTGCTTAGATCATTGTTGTACACCGGCGCAGTCGGCCATGTCGTTGTCTTTTTGTTGTTCAATTGTTGTCGTCCTGGCCTTGTGGGACATCATGGCTCGGATAGAGAGTCAGGTGTCGATATTGAGACCGTCATGGGACCTCACTTTGAACCTTGGGCACCAGAGGCCTTTCGAGGCTGAAGGGGTTTTCGGACCTATAGGGACTAATGTGGCGCCTTCTTCAATGCCTGCTCAAGAGAATGTCTCGATGTCACGTCAGATTCTATCTTCTTCGGTGGAAAATCGGACCAGGCATGCCAAACCCTCCAATTGCTTTTTTCCTTCTAACAGGTGTCGGCGTCGATGGGTGCCGAGGTTGAAAAGCTTCAGTAGGAGGGCTGCCTGACTCTTGCCTCATCCCGAGGGAGCCCCCCGGGCTAGTAATTGATCTTTCTCTGGACTAGCTTGTGAATTCTCCGTTTCGAACGGGCGACAGTCCTTACATGCCTAGGACAGGATGGTAGCTCTACTACTTGTTGGGACGATTCTTGCCCTCTTTTTTTTTGGGCACATCGGCTCTCTCATGCTCGTCTTCCCTGGGGGATGTCGTCGCATGGCAACGGATGAACCTCGCTCAGAGTGATGGGTTTTTAGGCCGTAGCTACTAGGCTCTGGCAAGGACGTAGGTTGTCGCCCGCATACTGCCACTTTGGTGCTCTTTCCTGTCATGAGGATGTCGTGGCTATATGTGTTTAAGCCTAACCCTGGATTGTTGTTGACTGAGAGGGATGTCATTGCACATTTGCTGCAAAAGCCCCCTAAGGTTTTACTGGCCGCTTAGTTGGGAGCTTTAAGAGCCCCCGGGCCTGAGTGTTTGACCACAAATGGACCGTGGTTACAAGACTAAGGTTCAAATTTGACCGCTTGTGGGCCGCTCGGATGCTGAAACCAAGATTCAAATTCAACTACCTATGAGCTGCTCGGTTACTGGAACCTATGTTCAAATTCGACAGCCTATGGGCCACTCGATTGCTGGAACCGACGTTCAAATTTGACCACCTATGGACTACTCGGTTCGAGGCCGAGGTTGTGTAATAAGTGAACGTGGATCCACCTGACTTAGGGGCAATCTAGATTGTTTGATGCAACGGGATAATATGTAGATATTCACATGAGCGGGCAAAATGATTATTCTACTAATAACAACCTGGTTTAAGCAAGAAGTATAATGCATATGAGACTTACCTGGATTCGGTATAAAATCGTCATAGGTGCTTTGCGGTGGATGGTACGCTATACCCTTGGGACCAGTTCGCCGTCCCAGGTGCACGGCTGGTGTGCACCGCTTCAAAGGGTTGTCAAGATCCTTTGACAGGCACTTTGGCAGGTGGCCTCTGTGCTATGTGGGACATGGTTCTCTACTGTGGACTGGCAGGGCAGCGTTTTGCAGGGTGGTTTGATGGCCAATGGCTCGAGCTTCATTGTCACACCATGTCAAACGTTGCCTTACTGTGATGAGCAAGCTGTGAGTGGTCCCCTAGCACAGTTGTCAAGTGGCTTCAAGAGGCGCTTTGCATGCATGTGCTCTGACCACTCTGCCAACTGGCTGCCTAAGGGTCTTCTTGATTGATCTGTCTAGCTACACTGTCGGTTAGACCATTGATGCTTGTCTCCCTAGGCCCATTGCTCAATGGGCCCCATTTTGGTCACCATTATGGCCCCTGGGCTGAGCCAGATAGACCTCCTTACTTAGCCTGGACCCGCCGCTTGCTAGGCCCCTTGTCGCGCTAATGATTGGATTTGGATCTGTGTCGGCCCCAAACGTCACCATAGGCAAACATATCAAAAATAATTGAAGTTAAGTCAAATTTATTAGTTTAAGGCATCACCAAAAATATGAAAAGGGCAGAATTTTTGCATGTCCATTTTCTCCCCTAGCTGGTCTCGAATTATCAGACATTTTTTTCCGTGAGAACCTTGTCAAACTATTCTATTAACAAGCCATAAAAAAAAGATGAATATGGATCTAGAATCGCATTTCTTGCATGGATGAGGCTGCAGGGCATGTCGTTTCTACTCTGCCACTGCCAGAATCCTGCACTTGCACACTGAAACAACAATACAATTCCTCAATTTCATTTTCGACTCAAATCTCGACAACCATATAGATCACAATACACTTGAAGTCAAAAGAAAAGGAATAGAAGAAAGCGGGGAAAGTCAAAAAGAAACCCATATCCTATGAGTTCCACTTCGTCAGTTGTCTGATGTAACAAGTTAAGGGACCGGGGATTTGATATTCTGTCTATCAAAGAGGAAATGACTGTCCTTGGTCAGTCTTTTATAAGGAATTGTGAGGCAGACTGGATGTATAATCAAATCGTTTGTTCATGAAAAAGAAGATCTGAACTACAAACACCTTCTTTGCTCGGCTAAAAAGTTGAAACTGAATGGTGATGAATTTTCCACCTAATAAGAGCATCCCTAGTTAATAATTTTACGAAGCCAAAAGCTTTACTCAAATAGCTCTTCAGCAAAAGCTCCGACGTACCAAACAGGCTCTAAAGTCCCAAGCTATGAACAAGCTGTAGGCCCTAGAACATTCCATTCACATGGGAAAGGCGTATTATCCGCTTGAGTGATAGCAGCATGAAGTGACCACCAAATCCGGTGTTCCACAAAGATTCTAATGGACGGAGACATTGGGAAGAGTTGGTTTCTTGATGAATTGTGGCATTGAAACACCTTTTCCCTAATCAAACGGTGACCTGGTGCATAAAACTCCCACATCAAAGAGTCTAGTGGGTCAAATATATGTAATTTTATCCCTACATAACACAGAGGAAATTCCCATTGTTTGTACAAGTGACCTCTACGTCACAATAAAGAAACCTAACCTTTCTCATCAAATCCAATAAATTTTGATAATTCTTAATCTAAGTGTCATTGTGTTAATAATTTTAAAACGTCCAGTCACTAAGATGGCCAGCGTGGGGTTTTCAAGTCATTTTGGTCGAATAATGTGAGACACAATGGCTGTAATTAAATTTCCTTTCCACGTAACTATATCGGAACCCTATTGTCAAATGCACCAGCTCAAAAAAACAGAAACATCCAATAATCAATATGCTTTCAATAGATGCGAGTTATTATATGACGGCATACCCTGAAGTCATGTAACAAAAGCACAATAGAGAATCTAGAAATATCACAAGTTATGGAGATGGAGATCACGGTTTTACCTATTAAAGGTCTTTATATAACAACTGGAACTTTGGAATTCTCTCAGGAGGCAAAGGACAGGTCACAATCAGCTTGCCTTTCATGGCTCCTCTGTATATTGCCTGCAACCACATGACACTTTTGATGGTGCTAGTCTACCAATGAGACTTGTTTACATTATAAACACTATAGTTACATGTTGAACTGAGGCACACATGAGAACCAAGAATATTACACGGATACAGATAAAGCAATGAAAAGAAACTACTAAAAGGGTGACCCAAGTTAGGAAACTTTCTGTTTTGATAAGGACGCATTAATGCTTTCTGCGTAAAAAGATATCTTGTCTATAAGGCTGATAAGGAGAATGAAAAGGAACAAAAAGTGCTGAATCCAGAGACAAAAATTCTGTGAACAAGACAAAATGAAATACACTTCAACATGCTTCTTCAAAAAGAGAAATGTAACAAATTACTAGAATAATTAGACAAACCAGCCAGCCAATCCAACTAAGGAATGAAATATCGATTGATATATACAAGAATCAAGCCCCACAATACCAATATTTCTCGATACTACCGAAAATTGGCAAAATATCGTGAAATATCGGGTAATATACTTAATATATGTCTATCAACTTATAATTTATAGAAAAGTTTTTGCTTTTAAAATATCAAATACGGATATAGTTGCGACCAATGCTAATACTGATATTTTCATCTATACGGATGGTTGGCACATTTTGGCATTGACTTCTCTCCTCGATAATTTGTGTTCAGACCATCAATAAGATATACTTAGTAACCAGGTAAAAGACTCTGACAATGGTTTAGTAGAAACAAAACAAGACCATCCCAACTAGTATTACACTAGGTACAAGTTATCCATTTACTCTTGCAGTTAAGGTTAGTGATTCCCATCACAGAACCATGCTTAAGAATGAGCAGTGCTCACGATCACTAAGAATCTTTGTGCCTCAATAAAATTCCTTCAATCATCTAATTCAAACATATTTCAGATAGGTTGCAGCCATCCTCATTGAGACACAGAAAGTAAATGTGAACCACAAGAGTGCAAATCCTAACAGCTTTTCTTTCTTTCCTTCTTCCTTTGGAGGTGGGGAGTTCTGACAGTTTACACAATTATATAGCTCATATAAGAGGCTATCATGATTCCTATCATCCCTTTTGGGTTGATCAGGCATTAGTGCAAAACAAGTGTCCTGAAATTAAAGTAAAAGACATTGATGAAGTTTTTTTCCCTTTGCCTGTAATAAAATATGTTTCAGATATAAAAGAGCGGAAATATGAAATCTTATCTATGAATGATGAACCAATTTTCAAAAAAATTACACATAATCACCTCCACCACATCAATGAAATCCTGTTTTCTGTGAAATGCACCTATCCACTTAGTATTATCTGCAGTCCTGTAGCAACAAAATCAAATAATATATGCATTATAATGTTTGCATCCAGGAACAATAAACAAACGTGCAAACTACAATGTGATCTTCTAAAAATGGAAAAGGGAAATGACATTCAAAGCAGGGACACATAAATCCTAAACATCATTAGCAGTTGAACATGAAAAAGAAACATCATTTCCTTTTTTGGGTAAGAAAAGATTTTATTGCTCATAAAAACAAAGATTGCTGCTTTATTGAAGAAAACCAGTTATCAGGATTTTTTATACTATGTGTACTGCTATGCAGTACACTTAAAAGTTTCCTTTTTTCCAAGGAGTCAACCTTGACAATCACAGATTATACATGAAGCATGCAGGGTTTAAAGAATCAGGTTATCTGCCAAGTATAACTTCCCAAGTAAGAAGTAAAATACTTAGAAAGAAAACCCTGTGCATACCCAGATGATCATCCAGAGCAATCACAAAGAACAAACCAAAACAACGAATATAACTAATTGCAATGCATGGCTATCATCTGAAGTATAATCTATAAAAATCGAGTAGGGGAACTATTTACATAGCCAAAAATCCTATTGGTTTTTTCTCTACAAAAATGGTAGATCATAGCAGCCAAAACAATTTTGATTCCTCATGTCAGCAATTATAGACCCTTGCTTTCCCTAAACATCTTGTGTCACCTCATTCCTCGAATTCTATCAATGATGTAGCACAATACAATTCTTCAAATCTCTCCCCTCCAAAGAAAAAAAATGGAACATAAACAGCCACAAAAATGGTTCTCTCGTGTTTCATCACCGCTTATACGAAGCAATCAATACATATTATATAAATATGTCCTCCATTCGCACTCTGTCACAGCAGTCCCTATTTCATAAGCAACTATAGAATTAATTTGTGTTTGGCATGCTGCCTTTACACAAGAAAGGCTCCACCATTGTGCTCTAGGTACTTTATTCCTGTGTTTATCATAAGCATTCTGATTCGAGAAATTACGCTTCCTCTCAGCTTGCAATATGATCTCTTTTCCTTCCTCTCATTCCAATATACCCTCAAGAAATGAATTCTGAATACTCAACCTAGTCACTCCATAAGAAATTCAGAAACTAAGAAAGTGGCCCTTCCATCCTTGCTCTGAAAAGCTTCTTTTCTCAACAGGTCAATGTCCTATCTAAATCTCCAAAGTCGGATCCTATACCCTTCTTTTTCAAAAACGTTGCTCCAAAGGTGGCACAAAAATGAAACAAATAAAGCACCCTCTCACCTTATTATTGAGTAGACTCAGTAATAATAAATCAGTATTATACAACACTCACTTCAGTTTCAGATGAAGGAAAAAGGGGAAATAAAATCATTTTGTTCCATAGCCTGTACAGGTAGTACAAAAGAGACATGATAGCAAAACCGCAGATGTCTATAAAAAAATGGTATATAAATCAAAATGGCATAATCATTTTCCAAGAAAGATTCATACCCTGAATCCATCTTCATATGGTGAGCATTAAAGAAAAAGACTGTTGATGGTATTAGTGTAATGTCAAAGTACTTGACATACACTTCTATGTCCTCTGAGTCAATATCAACTAGTGCTATATTTGCAAATTTGGAAACATCTCGGGCTGATTTAGATAACTGGATAAAACATCAAAGAAAAGTTGCTCAAAAGTCATGATGAGGAACAGAAAGAAACTGCACCATTACCATTGCTAACATCTAAAAATTTGATAAAGTAACGATTATATGCAGGAAAATTGATATAAGATGAACTTTATATATTGGTTAGTTCTCAGGAAAGCAACATAGGATGGCCAACTAGCAATTTTGATCTTCATACATACAAGGTGCTCCACAGGATCAAGAAAAGACTGCCAAGAGAACTTACCAGCATAAAAGAAAACATAATATTTCAAATCTCTGTACTACAAGATGCTACTATGTTAATCATGAAACTATAGTTTTAATTTTTACTTACATAAGTTTTTATTTCTTTACTTCAAAGAAAGAAAATTCAAATGCAAAATAAGAGAGAAAAGTTTGAATTTATTGTCTAAAAGGTATAATCAAGTAAATAAGGTTGAAGGTCCCCCATCTCATACATATCACTGTCCATTTGGTTGAACCAACAAGATGGAAGCATGTTCCTATTATTAGTTATTAATGCTAACTCTGTAGCCATGGATTGGAAGGAGAGAAGCGGATTCCAATACAAGGGGCTTCGGAAAGTGGTGAAGCGCTTGGAAGGGGAGAGCTGAAGGCAAAGTCTCCAAGTTGTTAGTAATTATAAAACACATCACTCGCTATTCCATAGTGTAGTTATGAAAATATAAAATGTAGTAGTGAGCTATTCCATATTGTAGCTATGGAACAGTGAATGAAATAACATATTTTTAAACAGGCACTACACTCCATGTTAGCAGTGTCCTCCGGATGTTTGCTGCATCCAAACACCTGGAGTCCACCTTCAAACGCTTGTGGTAGTAGTACATGTATGCATATACATATACAGACCCACTTAAGAGTGCATATGTCCGATAGATTTTACTACAAAAAATCTAGAGTTTTAACACCCTTTTGGGTTATCACCTTAATAGAGCACTTTTCAACAGATCTCTTTTTCCCCAAAAACTTTAAATCTAGCAAAATTGACTAAATCTGAAACTTCAATTTGACATTTTAAATTTTTAAGATCAGTCCGTATCTTATAACTGTCAGGAATAGTAGACTTATTTATATAACTCTAGTCTTTGTGCCTTGCTATTGTCCCTCACCCGAATGACACTCACGGCCCCATTTGGTTTAGGAAAGGTTGCCAGTTGTTTTTGCTAGAGTTCGTTTTTGAAAGGTTACCAGTTGTTACATCGTGGAACCTTAGAGGGCGGTTATGCTATAGGTTCAGAAAAAGGGTAGTTTATATAGAACTATGTAATAGACTACCAACAATTAACAGGCATTACACACTTTCGATGATTTTAACACAATAGATTAGATGAGTCGCTTCTTTTCATAAAAGTTAGCTCATTTTAACAACTCAAAAAAATAAAGGGTTTTCCAATATCATTAAAGCCATTCAAACTAGTGCTTTTGGTCTATGAGTAGTAGAATTCATTAATCTCTCAAGTCTCAACAAAGGCCTTCCAAACACATTAGTGAAAAAATTTTATTTCTCGTTTCGTTTTTTTTTTTCCGGGAAACTAATTGTTTATGAGCTTACATTGTATTTATCTTTCACCAAACAACCTCAAACACTAGTAACATTATTTCAGATATATTTACTGAAATATATTTTACACTTAATAGCCAATATGAGCCATCGGTTCAAATTAGTTTAAGTTCAAATTATTTTTCATTGTTTTCTTCATGGATAGTCCAAATAGACGTCGAATAAGTTGTTTTCTTTGAGCAAACTTGATTTTTAAATTACAGGACTTCAACAATAACTAAGGACGAAGGATAGGAAAACCACGTAATCAGATAAACAATAGCATCAAAATTCAAAAATCGTTCTCGTCAACAGCTCGTCATAAAGATTTCAGTGAACACGCTAAAAGAAAAGAATATGACAAAGAAAACACACGCACGCGCGCGCGCGCGCCCACACACACACAGATAGATAGAGAGAGAGAGAGAGAGAGATGCAGTACAATGTCATCCAGTTGGAGACAAATGGCGTCGGACGATCTTCCGAAGCGGAGCACAAGGACTTTGTCGATTGTTTCTCTGATGATCGAGTCCACTTCTCTCTTCTTCGTCAGCGTCGTCAACAGGAAACTCATCTCTCTCTCCGCCCCCCTCTTTCGTATTCTCCTCCAAATTTCTGCTTCCGATCTCAAATCGACATGTTCATTTTCGTCATTTTTTATTTATTCTCATATTTTTAAAAATTTATTCTCATAACTTTCATACGAACAACTGAAACCCGGGCAACACAAAGTATGTGTTAAAATTTATTAGGGTAATAAAAGTGAGCTAGAAGATGAAGAGAGAGGAGAAAAAAGCAACAACACATAATATTTTTATATGAAAAATTTTCTCTTGAATGAGGGGAAAAATCATGGGACTTTAGGTCAATGAATACTTTCACCATCTTTGAACCGATTACCAGTGTTCAATTTTACAAAGGGAAGCAACTTGGAGCTGCAGGTGGAGAAATCCTTCCGGTTTCTCTATTCTTGCTCCTTCTTAGGAGTTGTTCACAGCGTACATGCAAAATGACTGGCGTGTCCCCTCCTTTTTCAGACGCTTAGATGTGATATATATGGTGGTGGATCAATTTTGGGAGGAATCCACGTGGCATTGACGTGTGTAGGGAGGCCTGCCACCAACTCCACCAATCTAGCTTACAGTGTCAGGGTGGTTGTGTGTGGGCTTGGTATGACGTTACTTCTACGCGTACTCTGCAGGTCATCATTCCCGTGCGGATGGCGTGTCACAAAGATTGCATGTTCCTTGACAAAAGTGAAATATCTGAGTTAGCGCTCTCGGTCGTCCTGGATTGTACCGTTCGAGACCTTTCATTGTTCGCATTCTTGATGAAAGTTCTTGGCCTTTCCCTAGTCCGCGGACGTTTTGGTAGCTAACATACTCGGTCTTCATCTGAAGGCTTGATCAGCAAGGAGTCTTCGGACTTTCAGAGCCGTGACCTTAGCTTCATGTCCTCGGGGCTTCATTGGAGACATTGGTCTCTCACGGTGACCTCGAGCCTCCTGAGTTAAGTTAGTCTCTCGGATTATTTCAGTTACTTTGGAGCTTCTCGGGACACTAGCCCTTGGTCCTTGGACTTCTCGAGATGTGGACCATTATCCTCGAACCTATTGAGCTAATTTAGGCTCTTTGCCAAATCAGCATCTCGGACTTTGTGGGACGTTGTGTAACACCTCGATAGTTTGACTCAGGTTATATAGTAATAGAATTGATATAGCAATAAATAATTTAAAATATTGATATTAATAAATATTATAAATAATATTGAACATAAAATAATTAATAATAAATGATAAATGATAATAATAATAAATAGGAGTAAAATATATACTAATAAATATTAATAATAATTAGAAATAAATAATAATAAATAGAATAAAATAATAATAGATATTAAATAATTAATAATGAATTATTATATAAATATATATAATAAATATATATTAATAATATAAATAATAATTATAAATAATAATAATAATAATAATAATTAGGAAAACGAAAAAGAAAGAGAAAGGAAAGAAAGGAAGAAAAGGAGGAGAAGGAGGAAGAAGAAGAGAGAAATGAGGAATGGCGCGCGAGAGTTGCGGCAAGGAGGAAGGAAGGAGTTGATGATTTCCCTTTCGTTATTTAAGCAGAGGTTGGGGAAAGTAGTCGGGAGAGGAAACCCTAACCGTGCAAGCCGTCACATTTGTTCCTTGCCGTTGCCACTGCTACTTGCCATCATCGACCAGTACCGGAAGAAGAGTCGCCGTCGTCGTGATTATCGTCACCGCCGTTTTCCGTTGTTATTGTGCTGAAGCCAAAGACGAAGACGAAGTCGAAGCCAAACCGCTACTAACCTAGCCGTGGTTTGCAGTAATCAGTCAAGTGAACCCTTTACTGTCATTTCTATTCAATTTGCAAGTGAATCCCTTATAAATGCCATTCTTCCCCATTTGCAAGTTGATTTGAGTTCCTTAATTAAATCCGTGATTTGCCTTCTCAAATTTTCATGTCAATTATGGTTATTTGTGTATTAAGATGAGGAATGAATTGTTGTTTATGGGCATTATTTAGTTGTATATGGGTTATTTGAAGGAATTCGGTGACAACGGGCCATTGGTGAATAAATGGGGAAAAATAGAGACGCAGTAATGATGTCGAAAGACCCGATAACTTAAGGGTGTTAGATCAAATTGGGGCATGATAAATTATGTAATAATGCCATAAATTTTCTTTATTTTGCGAAAGTGAAAATGAAAGTTGGAAATTGTGAGAATTAGATGAAATAGGCTTAAACAAAGGATTGTGTTATGTATTGTGAAAACGGGTATGACAGTGGCAATTTTGGCAGCATGGGTGTGAGTAGACGTATTTGTGTGGGTATGTACATAAATATATGTATATATCTTGGATGTATTTCTGTATACAAG
>JAOVVI020008504.1:0-14153 GCA_028571085.2 Nepenthes alata
AATAAAAACAACAGACTGAATTTTGAAAATGAAAAAAAATGAAAATATTTGTAACAACTTTTCTAGTCGTGTCTGATGATTTTTTTTTGGGGGGTAAGTTTTTACATAGATTTTTTTTTTTTACTTTTTTCTATTTTAAAATTAGTGGGGTCGACTGCAGGGTTTCACTTTCGCCGTCGTTCTATGTTTATCCTGATGGCACTGGTTTGAGGAGGAACCCTAAATTTCTCTGCCGCGAACTTGAGGACGGCGGTGAGCGGGGCGGCTTCAGGTACGCTAAACCTGTTCCATTTTTACGGTACTTTGGAATCAGAACTATAATCCAGAAAAGAATAATATTTGAGAGCGAAAGCGAGAGCGAGCGAGCGAGCGAGAGAGAGAGAGAGAGAGAGAGAGAGAGAGGGAGGGGTACACTTTAAATGGAAGCTTAGGATCGGAGGTGAGGGTGATATTGAACGACACATTCCCCCCCACTCAGCCATTTTTCTCCGAGTTTTGCTGCGAAGAATCGAAACGTCTCTCCACTGACTGAATCGTACAGAAGCCGACAAACGCTTTGGTGCTCCGCGTCTGAATTAAGCTGCCAACCACCTCCGCTTTAAAACGATAAGTTGCGATAGTTTTCTTTCCAAAACGCTGTACATTGATTACGGGTTGGTCTCGCCCACCATACACTTGAAATCTCGGAGTGAAGACAGACATGGACGCGCGAAACTGACAGCGTTGGCCGCCGTTATGGGGTCGCCGCTTCAACTCGCCAACGTCGTAGGTGTTCCTTAACCACTTCTGAATCAGTAAGCCTCTCTTTCTCTCTCTCGGTGAGCCATGGGGATTCCAAAAGGCCAAAAAAATCTCCAAACCACTGGGGAAGACATTGAAAGGATCAAATCCGACGTCGCGTCGTTCGCAGCTACTCTTGGTCTCTCTTCTTCTCTCCCCAACTCAGACTTTAATGACACTGATTTCAGGAAAACTGGCTCTTTGAAACCTAAAAAAATCCCTAAGCCCCAGAGGCCAAAATCAAGCGAAAAACACCCGCAGACGTTGAACATGAAACCCAACTTTCAAAATCCCGAATTCAAGAAGAAAAACCCACCAAACCAAAAACCTAAATCCAATTCACCCCAAATCTTCAACAACAGCGATTGTAACTGCAGTATTGATGCTGATTTTAAGTCATTTGAGAGGTTTAAGAACCTTCCAAAGCTTCCATTGGTGAAAGCTAGTGCCTTGAGAGTTTGGCATGTGGATGAGGCAGAGTTGGAGGACAAGTTATCCAGTGTAGAGAGTAGGAGAGTGGAAATTGGGAATACGGAGGAGTGGAAGAGTTTAGTTTGCAAGAAGAAGGAGCTGGGGGAGAGGTTGTTGGCGCAGTATACAATGGATTACGAGGCATCGAAGGGGCAGAGTGGGGACATAAAGATGCTCATTGCTACACAGAGGTCAGGAACAGCTGTGGATAAGGTGTCTGCTCATTCAGTTTTAGTCGCAGATAATCCCATTGCGAATATGCGATCGCTGGATGCTCTGTTGGGTAAATTTAATTTTTGTTCTGTAATGAAGATGATTCCTTTGTGCATAATTTCTAATGCCATTTTTAGTTCATTGGAAATTTACACATGCATAATTCCCTGTTGAGTATTTCATGGTGTTGACTGTTGGTTTTGTTGATCTTGGTGGATTTGTGAGTATATGCATTTGTTATATTGTATGAACATAAGGAATTCAGTATATATATGACTGCATGTTGCTGAAAAGAGAGAGGAAGAGATTACTTACTTAGCTGCTTAATGTAGATATTGTGAAATGGTGGGGGCCGAGAAGTTTAAAAGAGAAAAGGTGATCTGAGCAAAAGTATCTCTGAAGGCTTCCAGTACTATAGGCTCCACTCTCAATTATTTCTCAAATATTTTTTATGCCACACAAATTTTTGGATGCAAAATGGAGCCATCATGGTTGGTTATGAAACGGTGGTGTGTATTTATTTGACTTCTTGGCCCTGAGACATCGATCTTGTAAAACTCACTAATTTTGCCTGGCTTTCTCTCAAATGTGCTTTCCGCTTTCCTTCTTTGAAAACTACCTTTCTCTGCTTTCCTTGGTATTTATTGTTTTTCTTTATAATCAATGAAACTGCAATCAATCTTATATTTTCTGCTCTCCCTTCTGTCCCGTGGGCTGGGGCTGAGAATCAAGGGGGCATGCACAGTAGATTTTTGTGCCGAATATTATTCTAGTTGCTTAAATAGGATATTTTCTATTGCAGCGATGGTAACATCAAAAGTGGGGAAGCGCCATGCATTGACAGGCTTTGAAGCACTAAAAGAATTGCTTTTGCAAAGGTTGTGTACTCCCTCCTTTCTAATCTACGTTTCCATTCTATTTTTAATATACTGTTCCTCTTCTGTTGAATATGCATGAATTAGTTGCACAATGCCAGTCCCGTGATATATGGTTCCTTTATGGTCTGATAACACCGTTTTAGCTGCTTGGAGTACTGAGCATTAGTTTGAGTTTTGCTTCATGATCGTTTATAGTTCATTTGAATGCAGGAAACTTTGTACACTATGCCACCCTCTATCTTTTACCATTCATTTGTTCAGATGGAGTGACTGCAGCAATCTTTCATCACTTGTCGCCGCATGGGCATGATGTGAAATGAACCTTAATTTGGCTATGATAATGATATATTGGTATCGATATCGATTGTGGCTTAAACCTTAATTTAGATTATGAAAATATTAGCATTAATATCGATTGTGGCCCTATCAATTTTGGGTGTATCAGGTGGTCTTACGGACGTATTGAACACACAGTTATTTTGCTTGAAACCTGCCATACAATATCGGGTGTATTAGCAAATATTTTGTATATCAGCTAATATATCGCGGGTACTTATTGCTCATTTGTGACGGCATTGTAAAATATTTGTATCAGAAAATTTTTAAGCTAGAATGATTAAATGCTAGAATTTCTGTGTTTATTGGCAGTCTATTGCCTGATCGTAAGTTGAAGACCCTCTTCCAACGGTCATTCAATCATCTTCCTGAAACGAAAGATGGCTATTCACTTCTGCTTTTTTGGTACTGGGAGGAATGCTTGAAGTTGAGGTATCTCATCTCTGCTTTTTCCTTTGTCCTTCATCTGTGCAGAAGAAAAATATCAGATGCTTTTCAGTTGATATTTATTCAATTGTTGTTATTCATGTGGAACTGAAAGAATAATCTTGGAGTAGACACAAGTTTTTGGTGATTCCCCCACACTTTAAGAATTAAATGAGCTTATGTATCATTAGTTGAACTGTCATCTATAGAACTGTCTGGATCATCCGTCACCGTTCAATCAATTTCTTATTGGTAATGCTATGAAAGGATTAGCTGCTCAGGAGCCGAGTAGCCCATTACTGAAACCTTTTCTGCATATCCTCTTATACACTATTTTGTTCTCATTGCGTGAATTCTTGCATTAGGTATGAACGTTTCATTTCTGCACTTGAAGAGGCATCGAGAGATATGTTACCTATACTTAAGGACAAGGCATTGAAGGTTATCTTTCCTTTTCAGTCATTTAATTCTCAGATATAGTTGCATTTTCATTAGTAGTTTTTCTAATATTAGCTTGTTTCATTTTTATTATGTTTTCTTGTGAATAGACACTCTATGTGCTGCTAAAGAGCAAACCTGAGCAAGAGCGTCGGTTGCTTTCTGCATTAGTCAACAAAGTAAATATCCATTAGAAATCTCTTGTATTTGTAACCACTGGCTTTTGCACAGGCTTCTTGAGTTCTGTATGACAATGTAGACTGATTTGCCATCTTTCTCACTATTTGATGACCTACAGCTGGGGGATCCTGGAAATAAGGCTGCATCCAATGCTGACTTTCACCTGTCAAACCTTCTATCAGATCATCCAAATATGAAGGTCGGGCAACAGTTAAATGTTTTTATTTCCTTGTTGGGATCTACTGAATTGAATCATCTTTGTTGGAACACATTCTTTGAGAACTGAATTTGAAGAGCACTGCACGGTTACAAATTTAACTCAAAGGAAAATATAGGTAAAAGAATAGAGTACCTTCATTAATGTCTGATGAAGAGATGCTTCATGACTACTTTTGATGCCTATAAAAGTGCTAAGTTGATCACCAGTGCATTGAAACAGCGTGTGTTGGAACCTGTAGAAGCCTAGTAAAAATCTTATGTAGAGCCGAGGTAGAGAAAACCAAGGAAATCCTGAAGTCTGGTCCTACATGATTTATCACTGATTGAATACTGGGAAACTTAACTTTTCTTAACTTCTCTTTGAGGTTTTGTTTAGTCTTTTAGGCTACTATCCATCTTTGATTCTTAATGGAAGCCCATTGAATTCAGATATACTTATGCCTCATTTTTCTTTAATTTATTTCCATGTGTTTGTCCATGGTAGAGGAAGTAAAATATGGTGGTTTCAGAAATTTCATTAATACGCATAGGTGTTCATAAAAGCACCAAAGCTTTTGTAGACAGTCTTTGATCTCTACTTGACATTCATAAAGTTTCACAGCTTGCAAAAAAAGAAAAGAAAAGAATATTTAATTACTTTTTATGTTCTTCATCTTGGGCGTATAATGTTTTCAATTATTTCCTCTGCTCGACTGTTCCACATCCTTGCGGAGATGAATGCATCTATAATTTATTGGTTCTTTTCCTTCATAACAATGTGGTTGTGCTGCCACGAAGCATTGTTTTTGCTCTATTAGCTGTTATTTACTGTGAATTTGGTTTTCATTGGTTGCTTTGTCACCAGTAATTTTGTATGATCTTTGGGAAATTGGTGTTTGATGTGCTAGTGTGTCAGGGATACCTTTCTGGAGCCTCTCACTTGACCGTTTCTCCTTTCAGCATGATAGGAAAAATTGTTCTAGCACCTTTTAACTATCTGCTATCTGAATCTTTTCCCCAATTGCATCTGCAGACTGTGGTGATTGATGAGGTGGATTCTTTCCTCTTTCGGCCAAATTTGGGTTTACGAGCTAAATATCATTCGGTATGTCTGGTTTCAACATGCCTTTCTCTTTTAAACTTGATTTGAATGAAGATTTTATGGTTGTTTTTTTTTTCTTTTTTTGGATCAGGTGGCATCAATTTGTTGTTTAATTGCATTTTTGGCTGTTGCATGCATGATGGAATCATTGTTCAACAGTTTTGCAGTTGTGGATATATTTCCACTTATTAAACCGTTGAACAAGAGACTACACATGGCTTATATATGGCCTGTTTGTTTCGATGTATGATGACATGGCCTGTTCATGATTGATATTTTGCTGAAATTGTGCCATCCTTGTGCAACTCAACTTGTTGAATAGCTTTGAGTTGGATTTTGTTGGTCTGCCTTCGTCTTTTCCTTACTATTTGTTCTAATCCTGAAATTTGGGGAACATTTGGCTAAATGCATCCCAACCTATGTTGCTATTCAATTGGATGTGCAAGTGTCATATCAAGGTTTAGCTCATTAGCTGATGAATTATGGGAATAGATTTCATTGTTTGAGATGACAATTAGCAGCTAAATATTGCGTTGTGTTTCCAATTTCTAGCTGTGAAGTATTGTTGTACCAAATGTGATTGTTATGTTCTTTAGTTTAATAAAATCAGTCTGGAGATTATAGGAACCATGAAAGACGATGGCATGTTTGTTGCAGTCATTTAACATAAGTACTTCTGTGGCTACCATTTGGTATTTTTATTCATGAATCTGGAAGGAGCTAGTTGGTTTACAGATGCAGCATTAAGCATCCAAGAATATGTGCTTACTTTCCTGCTGCGCATCTTTTATTCTTGAATTGATTAAATAGGATAGGTTGCTTCCATGATACATCATTTGTTTACGAACCTGATGAAATTTATTATCTAGTATTCAGGTCGAACCTATTTCCTCTGTTAAAGGTTTGGGTTGAATCTGTGTATGTATAGTTCACTGTATACAGGTTACTATGCATGTGAATGTGTGATGGACCTGCATTTTGAAGAACATATAGGTTTGATCAATGGAAGATAACTGTTAATACTTTGATTGATATAAGTAGTTCACTTTCACTGGTTTACCCTCACTATCTGCAGGTTAACTTCTTGAGCCAGATTCAACTGAGTCACAAAGGGGATGGGCCTAAGGTTGCAAAGAGGTTGATTGATGTATATTTTGCGCTGTTCAAGGTATTATTATTGTTGGTTCTTTCATTTGGGGCTCTTGGTCTGGGTTGTTATGCCTTTGGTGTTTTCTGGTTGCTGTGCGGCAGTTTTTTTAGGGGGGGCAATTTTACCTTGTTTTGTTGTTTTCTTCTTTTTCCAATTCACATCATAATACATGGTTTAAAATGAAGTGTTGGAGTTAATATTGCACATTTTCAGGTATTCATATCTGAGGCAGACACTGTTATAAAAACCAATGAAAAGAGCAAAGTGGATATTGAAAATGCTTCAAGCAAGAATAAGAAAGCAAAACAATCACCAGAATCTCATGTAGAACTGGATTCACGGCTTCTATCTGCTCTCCTGACTGTAAGTATGTGATTAACTAGCAGGTTCTTTTTTTCTGTTAAAACAAAATTTCCAAAATGACGTTCAATGATTTTGTTGAAATAATTTTTTTTAACTAAATCTATTTATGATTTGGGGGTTTTCAAATGTGATTGCCTATATTTCGTTGTTTTTTTTTTTTTTTTGTTTCATGTAGCTACTATCATTATTTTTCTTCATGTACTTAACCATCTATGATTTGCTTTATCGTTATTTCTGCATTATCTTTCAATTTGCAACCTTTGCCCTATTTTTGGCACATTTTAAGACAACCAAACTTAATGTCCCACTAACTATGGTTGGCTATATGAATCCGTTTTTACATTCCATTCAAATTAGTGCAATATTAATTTTAAGTCTTTTATAACACTTTAAGTTTTTCTATCACTTCCTTTATTTCCTACGGCCACAACCAACTCACATTTCCTTAATGATGTTTCCTTTCCTCTGTATTTTAAGTGTTCAAACCACCTTAAACATTATTTACTCATCTTTCTTTTATAAGTTCCACATCTAAGCACTTACGAACATTGTCATTCATTATTTTATCTTTTAATATGATTTCACTCATTCATTTTAGCATTTTCATTTTGGTAACATTTACTTTTTGTTCATGTTGTTTGATAGCCTAATATTCTAATCCCAGAAGTATAGCCAGATCTACTGATTGTATTATAAATTATTATTTCAGTTTTAGATATATATTTTTATCACAAAATACAGCCAATTCAGTTCTCCTTTTCAACCACCCTATGTTTAATTGTAGGTGTCACGTTATTATTTACATCTTAAGTTTCTTAAATTATGGATTCCAGATAATAAAATCTATTATTTTTGAAATATTTGGATTTTTTATTTTAATTTGTTTATTATTCTATATAGAATTACTAAATTATGTTTTACGTATTGAGTTTATTTCTACTTATTTTAAGCCCTTTGGGTTTTAAGTGCCCGAGTCCAACATGCTAATTTTGTTTCTATACCATCTCAACTCACATCTATTAAAACTTTTGAAAGCGTGCTAATTTTATCTTATTTTAAAACTGAACTTAAAATCTCCCCAAACTACATGTTTGCATTTTTACTTGAGATATGTGGAAAGAAATGAGGATGTTTTAATCATTTCATTAAAAATTAATGGAATTTAGCAAAAAAAAAAATGTAACAGAAGTAGCAAATTGAAAGGAAATACAGACAATAGGCAGTTAAATGAAAGAATGGTTTGTGAACAATGCAAAAAAAATATGAAAAACCCTACTCCCTCCCCCTGGTAAAATAAAACAATAATTGACAAAAGATATTTTACAAATTCCATGGTGTGAATCATTGTATTCATTTCTAAATGGGGTAGTATGAATTACTATATGTTTCATTGTATTCGTTCTAGTTGTTCATGCTTCTTATAATATCTTGGAGGAGTGAATTGGTTGATTGGGTATAGGAGAGAACATAATACATTTGGCAGTTGTAATAATTTAATTTATCCAGTTTAAACTAATTCTGAATATAATGGACGGCTCAACATATGAGGCTTCCATATTATGCGGCCTTGTGAAGACTAGATGTACACAAAATCACCCCTGCATCACACGACTGTCTCTACGGTTTGGACTCATGGCTTTTGGGTTACTAATAGAAAATCTTACTGTTGTGTCAAAACTGCCTTCCAAAACTGTTGTTGAATATAATGTACTTTTTGGAAATAAAATCAGTAATAGTATAATTGAACATAAACTTAGTGAAACTGTGAATTGTACCACTTAATTTCCTGCATGGTTTGGCTAAGCTTTTGTTGTCTATTTTCTTCTCGATTTGCTTCTGTTCACATTAGTCAGTTTAATGTTTATCGAATTATGAACTATAATGGCCTGTGGTATGTGATCTTAAGGTCAGAGGCTTCTCAAGTATATTTGGATGACTTCTTTTGTTCCTTGTAGGGTGTCAATAGAGCGTTTCCTTTTGTTTCTAGTGACGAGGCTGATGAAATCGTTGAAGTTCAAACACCAATGCTTTTCCAGCTGGTAAGTTAACAAATTTATGTTGAAGTGATTGGGATAAAGGATGCATCTCCTGTCCATGAAGAAATGAATTGTGTCAGAAAATTTGTTTATAATTTTGGGAATTTTCGCTGTGCATAGATAATATCATATTTAGTCTTTCTTTCGACTGCTTGATTTTAACATAGTGCATTAAATATGCAGGTCCATTCAAAAAACTTCAATGTGGGCATTCAAGCATTAATGCTGCTCGATAAGATTTCATCAAAAAATCAAGTGGTCAGCGACCGGTTTTATCGCGCTTTGTACTCAAAATTGCTGCTCCCAGTGGCCATGAACTCTTCTAAGGCTAGTGATTCTATGTTACTTTTTCCATGTCATTCAAATGTGTCGTTATATGTTTGAAGAATAAGGATGAAGATTAAAGGTTGGGTTCAATTTGAATTGGGGATGGCCCATTTTGGCTTATACTGCACTGGCCCTGGCTTGGCCCCACCTGGTGAAAAATTTTGCTATCATCACGGCACCACTTGAGCCCTGGTGCCCCATCAGGGCACTGATCCTAGACCTGATTTTTTATAATGGAAGGGTTCAGAACTTCTTACTTAAATTGGTTGATTTGTAGCTTATTATCCAAAAAATAGAGTATTTCCAGGCAACAAGACAAGGGCTAAATAATTCTTAAAAATAATAGAATGAAAAAGCATCAAAAACAGTAACCAAAAAAAGGCATAAAAAACTAAAGTAAATTACGAAAGAAGATAATCTTTCTATCTTGAATGGAGACTTCAAATCACAGCTGGGTTGGATTTGAATTGGCATCTCTATTTTGATTCTTTGGTTCTCAAGTTAAAGTAAAGATGCAGGCATCTGTGTAATTTTTCATTAGGAATACCAAGTTTTTTAACTTTTCTCTTTGTACTGGTTAGAGTTCTCTTGCCAATCAAGAAAAGAATAGGTAAAATAAAGATGCAGTGTTTTAAAATGTTTCTTTGAGCATTCAACTCATTTCGTTTCACTTCTGCAATAGGTTTTTTATATGTAATGCATCAAGAATGGATCAAATGTTGCATTAGAAATGTTTTAATCCTGACATTGTCTATACATGCTATTGGTCTTCCTAACATTCATGCTGTCAACTCTAAAGGAGCATCATTTCTAATAAATGGGTCTTCTAATCTTTTACATGACTTGTTTGTTTTCTTCTGTGACTCTTCTTGCAGGCAGAGATGTTTATTGGACTACTATTAAGATCTATGAAGAATGACATAAATATAAAGCGAGTGGCTGCCTTCTCAAAGCGTCTACTTCAGGTAACCTACGAATTTTATATGTTTTTTTTTTCTTCTCATTTTTGGCCTTTTTACCTGCCCTAAAGAAAGCACATTATGCCTGAATAGGTAAGTGATTAACGCTCCTGAACTCTACTTGCTTTTGAATTTTTAAGGTGTTGAATAGCAAAACAAAAATATCCCAAACTTTTTCCAATTACAAATCTATCATCAACCTTTGAAACTCTTATGCCATTTTATGCCATTAATTTCTGTCAAATTTGAAGCATCGATCATTTTAAACAGAATGTTTAGGGCAATTAACCTTAATTAGCTTTGATTAAACTTAATTTAGTAAAACAATTTTTTTTTTCAAAATTTTAATTTGGTTGGTCATGGGGGAGGTGATGGTAGTAATTGGATTCGATGGAGATGGTGATGCTCGGGTAGAGATGGCAGTGTTTTTGTTCTTGGTTTTTTTCTTTTCTTTTTTTTTTTAAATTGTGGAATAATCTTTTTAAGAGGGATTTTACATATTTATGTCAAATCCATTTCCATTTTTAAGTAGGTCGGTACAATTTCAATGCATTTTCATTTTTCCAGTTCTGTAAACATGATTAATGGATACTTATGCTTTACTTTTGATGGAGTTAATGGTGTAAATAAGTATGCTAGATTTTCTAAGTTGAGAATGGATTTGCAAGAAAAAATAATCGGGATAGATTTGCATGATTCGGTAATGTTGGGAATGTTTTTGCTATATAACCTTGTTTTCAAGTGTTACCATTATTTCTGATCCAATTTATGACTATATTCAGAAGGGTTAATTCTCTTAATCCAATTAAAGTAAAATGCATTAATTTTTGGAAGCTTGAGCTTAGGAGAAACTAGCTTATTTTCATAGTTTAAACCTGTAATCTCTAGATTATAATAAATCAAGCTTTCTTGAAGCATAGTTCTCATTGTATTTCATCAAATGAGAACAAAGCCACGAATTTAAATATCACTAAGACTTTTTTTAATTAGCAAGATAGAAAGGTTGCCAATAGAAACTAATTAGCTGAAGCATTTATAAAATGTGTTGAAAGTCCAATCTCATCTTAAGTTCCTGCAATAATGTCGAGGAAAAACATAATTCTTGCTACGTCTGAAAATATAGTTTTAACAAAAGGTGTATGTGATATGTTTTAAGTTATAGCATGAGGATTACTGATTCATTTTTAGAGAGAGAAATAATTAGTGAAAGATAGTATTGAGATTATTCTGTCTAATAAAATGAGAAAACGCGTCTGTTTTGTGTAAAATATTTAAATTTCATCAAATAAGGACTATGCCCTGGTATTTCAGTTTTGAAATTGAGCATACTCTTCCTATTTAGTGTAAACTTTTATCAAATATATATGGGCTCACCTTTGTGTTTGTCTCCCATGGCCTAATTGATGTGTCAACTAGTAAACTAGTAGTCCCGCATTTATGCTCTAGGGCGATCTCGTAATACAAGATCAGCCTTCTTATCTAGGGACATCGTTGGCTTCATTTATGAAGGAGGTTTTGTCGAAGATGAAGATCAGCCTTTCCGGTATTGGTATCGGTATCGGATATATCGGAGAATACGTATCAGTATCAGATATATTGGACGGCAAATTTTTCTAAAAATCGTAAGTTAACATAACTGTGTTGGCAGATATTTTAAATCTTGGCTAATATATCAGCTTATATTGGTTGATACAAAAATATATCATAATATTATTTTGGTATTGAAAAATATCGGTATCAATGGGTCCCATTATTGATACATATCAGACGATATAGATCGTGTTGGCTGACATTTAGATCAATGATTATAGCAAATAAAACCTCACAAACGGAAATAGTAAAAAGGCAGCAAATTTAATGGACTGAAATATCAAATTACCTCTATGCCTAGTGATCTGATTCTAGAAGTGAATTACTTGTTTGTTTCCTACATTTGTAAAATTACCTTTTTTTCTTCGTCTTCTGTAGGTTTCACTCCAGCAGCCGCCCCAGTACGCTTGTGGGTGCCTGTTTCTCTTGTCTGAGGTTCTTAAGGCAAGGTCACCGCTATGGTATGGGCGGCTACATATTTTCACAATCTTTACACATTGAATCTTCTAACAGCTTGGGAAGTTGATATTTTTGTGATTAAAAACATCTCTTCAACAATTGCATGCAGGAATATGATGCTTCAAAATGAGTCGGTTGATGAAGAGCTCGAACATTTTGAAGACGTCCTTGATGAAACTGAGAATAATCCCATCACAGGTGTTGTAGAACCCAAAAGTAATGTCAGCATTGATCGTAGTTGGATGGATGATGATTCCTCGGAGGATGATGAAGATGAGGAACCTTCCTTGGCCAGTTCTTCTCAAGAGGAGGATGATTCCGATGATGCCAAAGAGTTGATAGTAGGAAAGAATGTTGAGGTGTTGCAGCATTCAAAGTCGAATAATAAATTCCCCGATCATAACAGAAACCAAAATCGAGAGCCCATTACTAAGGCTTCACATCCCAGTGAATATGACCCTCGGCATCGGGAGCCTTCTTATTGGTACTATTTCTTGCTCATTTTTAAGGCTGCAAATGAACCGAGCCAAGCCAAGCTTGGACATGTTCAGATTTAGCTGGGATCTTTTTATATTATAGAAAAGTTGAAACACATCTTGAGCCAAGCATCATTATTTCAGCTTAAGCCTGGCTTTTTGGCTTGATTTGTATGTACATAAACAAGTCGAGCTCAAGCTCTTGGTTTTATTTTATTGCATAGATGAGCTGAGCTAAGCTTTTTTATCAGTCTAAACTAATAAACAGCGCCAAACTGCATCTATTAAATGAGTCTATTGACAATGCTTTGAACAGGTCTATATAAGCTCACAAACTAGTCTATTGTTATCTTTTAAATTGAATCTATTCACAAGTCCATAAACGAGTTTGTTTCATGAGCCTATTGTTATTTATGAGTACAAACGAATCAAGCTCTGTATAGCTTAGGCTTGCCCCGTTTATCGGAGTTTGAAAACTAGGTTTGGGTGTTACTCATTTTTTTCAAGAAATACAAACAAAGATTAAATGAGCCTTACCAAGCCGACCTCCAAGCCTTTTCATGAATGGTTTGGCTCATTTACCACCCTACTCATTTGTATTAGGGTTTCGATATGCTTCGAATAGTTGCTAGATACTTCAGGTCTAAGAAATATTGTTGATAAATGTTTTGAGTAAATTAAATTTGGTAAGTATTGATGTAAATATCAGCCAATATGTATCGGTATTAATATCGTTCGATACCGATACCATTATTTTCATCCATGGTGGGAAGGGGTAGGAGTGGGAGGCCCTATTTATATATGAAGGAAATGGGGAAGTTGCTTTACTTTTTGCATTCTCTTGTTAGCACTTCTTACCATTTTATTTTCCTCACGACAGCAATGCTGATCGAGCAAGCTGGTGGGAGCTAACGGTCTTGGCTTCTCACGTGCACCCATCTGTCTCAACCATGGCGAGGACTCTTCTCTCCGGGGCAAATATCGTGTATAATGGAAACCCATTGAACGATCTTTCTCTGAGTGCGTTTCTTGACAAGTTCATGGAGAAGAAACCGAAGCAGTGCACGTGGCACGGTGGCTCGCAAATTGAACCCGCCAAGAAGGTTGGTTTCCTTTCTCTTCCTTTAGACTTTTCTGAATTTTCTATCTTCTGATGCTAAAACTTCAATTTTTATCACCAAATAATTGTTATGGTAGATAGTGTATTATCTCTGTTTTAGTAGAAGTATTTTGGGAAAGTTTCTCGGTTAATGTTGTGGGATAAGCACATATATGAATAAGCATTATGAAGAGGGTCAGATAGATATGGTTTTACCCTATGTTGTGGAGAGATTGTTCTATGGTTTGAACTCTGATATCTAAATCGTGCTGAAAAAACCTATGACATTAGAGCCAATGATGAAAATATCGGCCGATATTTAATTTCACCAATGACTTTGATATCTTAAGGCAAATTTTGATTTCCCTCCTCGCAGCTTGACATGAACAGCCACTTGATTGGCCATGAAATTCTCTCACTAGCCGAAGAAGACGTACCCCCAGAGGACCTTGTCTTCCACAAATTCTATATGAACAAAATCGATTCCTCGAAGAATGCAAAAAAGAAAAAGAAGAAGAAGAAGAAAGCAGAGGAGGCAGCAGCCGAGGATCTATACGGTGGTGATGAGAGCGACAATGATGACATCGATAACATGTTGGATGCTGCTGAGCCTTACATGGATGCCAGTGGTGATTACAACTACGATGACTTGGACAGAATTGCCAACGATGA
>JAOVVI020008505.1:0-14152 GCA_028571085.2 Nepenthes alata
CAACCCATACATATAAATATGTAAAAGCCAACATACACCCACTGCCACACGGCAGTACACCAGCATCTACACCACCGCACACCCACTGTCACCGCGCACAGTGCACACCTGCACATACCCACCATATACACACACCGTACGCATAAGTATATGTATACCCCGAATACACCCGACCATATACACACTCCGCGTGCACTGTACACACACACACACCAGCACATCCACATATGTACACATACACACACACACACCAGCACATCCACATATGTACACATACACACACACGTATATAATTATATATATACACTGTGTAATTACCCGGCCATAAACACACAGCCACGCACTGAGCACCGAGCACTCACGCACCGTGCACAGCTCCGCCAGCCGACCAACAGAGCACGAAGCTCTGTTTTTGCCCAATTCTGTTTTTATAACAATTTTCACACATATCACTAATTTAATGGCATTTGGAGAGGAAGAGGACGACGAAACAGTTGCCAATTAATAGAAGAATTAATTGCAATTTATCACCAGTCAAGTTCCAGATTAATCAAATCCTTCGGTTCACTGTACCGAAGTCGATGGCCCAAACAGAGCACCGATCTCTGTTTTCCTTCTTTCTTGAATTTCACCGAGACCCAAAGAGATTTATACTCTCCCAGTTTAACATGTAAAACCAACAATTTTCGTTGCCTCATTTTACGAATTTACCAAGTTCAATTTAACATGAATTTCGAAAAATTTTGACCTTCCAATACATGAGCCGTGGCTCTGGTTTCCAAACCACAGTCAGGAATTGAACTGATTCCCACGTAATACAGGACACTAACAACAATTGACAAGAAAACAATAACTTAGAGAATATAGAAAAGGGTTTTACTTGCCTGATTAGCGATAGAAATGAAGCAAAGGCTAATAATAGCGGTGACGGTTGATACCATTTGTAACGCCCCGAGCCCGAGTCACCCGACCCGACCCAAAACCGCCACGTGAAAACCCAAAATCATAAATGATCTCATAAATGTATCACTAAATAATACATATTTATTTTAATTCCCATAATAAATATTCTAAATACAATAAATGCTTATAAAAATCTGAACTCTGGGAACGCAGTCTTGACAATAAAATTTCGATCAATAAAGTTAGTCCCTATCTCAAAATTCTTCAACCACAACTTGATTTCTTCTAACCTATCATAACCTTACACTGGAGCCAATAAAACGCAAGGTGAGCATAAGGCCCAGCAAGTAAATAAACAATAAATTAATGAAATATAATAAAGAGTCTCGGAATATAATTACATAGATAATTATCCGAGATTCAACAACATGTCGTATCTACGACTCAAAGCCATATGACAACAAAACTCAAGGATGCAAATTGGATTCCACTGAATCCGAGTAACAATCACGGCATAGGTTCCATCGAACCCTTCACAAAAGAGGTTCTAATTATACAAGATATCACGAAAGTCTTCTTGGACCTTATACATCACTGTGAACCCGTAATTCATACACTCGTCCCTTGGCGGGGTAACTCTCGAGGTTCTGGTGCGTACAAGTTTGACAAGTGATCATATGGTCTCATAATGCTTTACTCCCATTGTGCACAAATACTGTATCCAATCCATACATGCATACATTCTCGTTACCCCTTGAGTAACCTTCACGTATTCTAAGATCTTCTGATCCAGAATAAGTCAAACTCATAAACCCATTACCTCATTGGGTAACTCGCACGTATTCTGTGATCCTCTGATCCACACCCCTTTGGGAACAGAATATTCATATTGTCGACAAGTCAACCCAGCACCACCTCGGTACGATATCCACTAATATCTCACCATCCAGTTCACAGGATTATAAGCATCCATCTAAACGACCTCAACCCCCGAAATATGGATTCAGTATCAGAAAATTGTAGACTATACTAAGGTTTCTTAGCCTCCCATTTGACCCGATATCTTAGTGTTTTCATACGATCTCCTTAACTTAGCCATAGAGTATCAATAAATATACGCACACTAATAAAATTAACGCGAATGATAATTTACCGGAATTCCTCAATGAGATATAGGAACACACTCTGCCATACACACATAAATGTATGTACAAATATACCAACCCATATACCTATACCAACACATATATATACATACAAATATACCAACCTATATATATATATATATAGTAATGTAATGGGACATATATTTATATATGCTAAAATGTGTGGTTATATGTGGATGTATGAGAATAAATATGGTGGAGAACATAGATGATGATACTGATTTCCGTATCATGTGATAATGAGGTATGTTTATCGTGGAGGAATGCATATAGCCATGTGACCATCGTAGGAGATGATATCAGGGATATCATTTGGTGAGGGGTATCACAGATGGTATCAACATGCTACGGGTACAGCCTCTGGGAGGACTGTAGGGGTAGTTGGATACCATGGATGACCTCGTTACACTAACCCAGCCATTGGGGGCATAAATATACGGCCTTTGGATCACGGTGGCAGAATAAAGTCCAAAGAGATTCATTGTAATGTTATATCATTGTTGATACCTCATGAGTTTGGGATTCGGTGAATCCACGAGTTATATTTGATAGAATCTATGTGTCAGATCTTACGCTATCCGGATTCAGTGGAATCTATTTTGTTATTGTTGTTGATATTCAGGTCGTTTACGCTAACAGTCGGACCAGAAAATCCCCACTCGTGATATCGAATTTCAGAGGATTACCATTGTTTATTGGCACGATTGAAATAATATCAATCGGTTACGTGACGATTCCTGTATCTCATTGATGAAACCCGATAAATGATTCTTTGCGTTAATTTTAGTGGTGTGCGTATATTTTATTGGCACTCTATGGATAAGTAAAGGAGAGTGTACGAAGACTTTACGGTAACCGGACGAATGGGAGTCCGTAGGACCGCAAAGTAGTCTATACTTTTCCAATACTGATTCCATTCCGGTTGATTGAGGTTGTTGATATTGAGAAGAGATGCTTATAACCTAGTGACCATCGTACAGAATAATATCTGGGATATCATTGGCGATGGGTATCAGAGATGGTATGAGCATGCTACGGGTACAGCCTCTGAGAGGACTGTAGGGGTAGTGGGGATACCATGGATGACCTCATTGTATTACCCAGTCGTTGGGGGCGTAAATACACGACCTTTGAGTCACTATGGTAGAATAAGGTCCAAGGAGATTCATTGTGGTGTTTCATCTTTGTTGATATCTCGTGAGTTTGGGATTCGGTTGAATCCATGAGTTATATTTTGTAGAATCCATGGATCAGATTTTACGTTATTCGGATTCGGTGGAATCCATGTTGTTAATGTTGTTTGTTGTTCAGGTCGTTCACGCTAACATTCAGACCAGGAAATCCCTGCTTATCTCTTGATGTCGGATTCTGGGGGATTTTTGCTAGTTTATTGGTACTCTTATTATCTTTGGGATGTGTGGGTCAAGTGTGACCTATTTTGCCTAGAGTCGTATTTACGACGTGTTGTAATTCGTCTCGGATATAGTAGATGGTTAGATTTATACTGAGATCTTGATAGCTTGACATCCGAGATTGTTATTGTTATTAGCATCTTTGATTATTATCACTTGCTGGGCTTTGGCTCACCATTGTATTTTCTTGGCTCCAGATTGAGTTGATTGCAAGTACAGACCGTGAGATCCTACTTAAGCTGCAGGACTTTCAGGTAAATCGATTTGTGGAGGTTAGACATTATTTATCAGTGGGAGACAAACTCGATGTATTATTGACAAAAATTGAGTAGTTTTCATTTGGGTTGTGACTCAGAATTCTTAGCAGTTGTTATTTCGGGATGATTATATAATGTATTGATAAATTTGATAGTGGTTTAATTTAATTGTGTTGGTATTATGGAATATTATGGATAATTTTAAATTTTAAGATTTTCGCGTGAATGATCCGAGCTATATTTAATATTTTGGGTTTGGGTCGTCACAACACTGGTCAACGTTTTGCTCACGTAGGAGATCGGCTGCTATGTGTCTGAATCTTGACATATCTGAACAGAGTTAAGAGCCACTTTTGATACCACCAAATAAAGGTACAGCTCTTCCCCGTCTCTTGGTGATATCAGTAATGATGGACTGGCCAGGTATTGTTTCATCTTGTCAAAGGTGGCCTGGCACTCTGCCATCCACTGAAATTCATTCACCTTCGTTCCCATTAGAGCCTTGAAGAAGGGCTGATACTTGTCTCCTGACTTAGCCAAAATACGGGACAACGTTGCCAACCTTTCGATTAGCCTCTGGACATCCTTGACACTCTGGGGCAGAGTCATGTCCATGAGGGCCTTGATCTTCTCTGAGTTCACTTCTATCCCTCACTAAGAAACAATGAAACCTAAGAATTTTTGTGAGGACACTCCGAAGACACACTTGGTCAGATTCAATTTTATCTGGTGCACTCGAAGTACCTCGAAGGATTTAGCCAGATCGTGAATATGGTCGCTTGTGGTCTTACTCTTGACAAGCATGTCGTTTACATACATTTTCATATTGCAACCAATCTACTTCTCGAATATTTTGTTCATAAGCCTTTGGTAAGTGGCACCCGCGTTCTTTAGACTGAAAGGACTAACATTGTAGTAGTAGGTACCTTGATCAGTCATGAACGAAGTGTGCTCCTCGTCCTCTAGGTTCATCATGATCAGGTTGTAACCTGAATATGCGTCCGTGAAACTCAGTAACTCGTATCTAGAAGTGGATTCTACTAGCAAGTTAATCTTGGGTAGAGGGAAGTTATCTTTTAGGCAGGCTTTGTTGACGTCAGTGAAGTCGACACACATCCACCATTTTTCACTACTCTTCCTGACCAAGATAACATTGAAGAGCCAATCCGGGTATTGGACTTCCCTGATGAACCCAATGTCCAATAGCTTCTTCACCTCCTCCCGAATGGCTATGAGCTTTTTGACGGAGTGGTTCATCTACTTCTATCTGATGGGCTTGCGGCCGGGATCGAGACCCAACTTGTGGACCATTACTCCGACCGAAAACTCCAACATGTTAGCGGGCATCCACATGAAGACATCTGCGTTCCGCCTCAAGAAGGCTATCAACTTATTATGTAGGGCTCTAATAAGTGAGCCCCCTATCTCTACACACTTTTTTGGGTCCTCCGAATTTAGCGATACTAAGTCGGTGGCCTCGCCGGACTGTGTCTGCTACAAGGTTACTTTGTCTTGATAGTCCAACTCTTCATAGGCCTTTCGCCGCCGCCTGGAGCTATCTGCGACATGTAGCATGTCTACTCAATCACTTGGCCGCTCAACACTTTACCAATACTGCATACTATTGAAAATGTTATTTTCAAGTGCGGTATTGAGGGAAAGCTCTAAATACCACTAGGTATGGCCGGCCTAGGATGGCGTTGTATACGGAGGGCAGGTCAATAACCAGAAAGGTAAGTGTATGACTTGCCATCTTGGGGTACGTGCCCAGGGTTACCTCTAACTGTATTGTCCCTTGAACGGCTACTGACTCGTTATTAAGGCCATACAATGGTCCTTCTGCTAGTTTAAGTTGATCATTTTTTAGACCTAGCCTAAAGAATGTGTCGAGGTAAAGCAAATTCTTTGAGTTTTCATTATCAATAAAAACTCGTTTTAGTTAGTAGTCAATAGTATCGTCTGAAACAAGTACAAATATAATTAGGGCGTCAGTATGTGAAAATATCACATGGGCCATGTCTTTTTCACTAAAACTAAAGACATTTTCTTCCACCCTCTACTTCTTGCATCTAACTTGCCTCTCTTGGCGACCTATCTGGTGGGCCTTAGGAGGCCTCGTGGTCACCATGTTAACTACACCGGCCACCATCACGTTTCGTGGTTGGGGCTGATCGGATCCTCCATCACCTGGGGTGTCAGAGCTTTGCCTTGGGTCCCTCAGGAATCTGGTGAGATGGCCCCTTTGAATTGGCTCCTCAATCTCCCGCTTGAGCGCCTTTCATCCCTCCTTGTATGCCCCAAAGATCGATAAAAATCGTAATATTTTGCTGGATCTCCTCCCTCCGTGTTCTTTAGTAGCTTTGGCCACCTGATGAACTTCTCCCTATAGATCTGCACGAGAACATTGGCTCGTGTATCGTTTAGCGGAGTTAAGTTGACGGGTCTGTACTCCTTCCAAATCGGCAGCCCAGTCCTGAGCTGCTTCCTTCGGGGGTTGTCGCCACCCCCATTCTTCATCTTTCCCTCGATCGGGAAAGCTCAAGGCTGGTCAGTCCTCTCCAGACGCTTTGCCTCATTGGCCTCTTCAACGGCCACGTATGCCTGGGTAATAGCCTCCACTTCTCGGAAGGTCTACGGATTCTCGTTGGCTAGGTGCTTGAAAAAGTTGCCCGACCCTAATACCAAGATGAAGCTACCAAGTTTCATCTCTTCGGTAAGCTTAGGAATTCTCCTAACTTCCGCCTCGAACCACTCTAGGAACTTCCTCGAGTTCTCGCCTTCCCTCTGCTTGATGTGGGTGAGGTGCTAATATTGTTTCTCTTCTCGG
Organism: Nepenthes alata; assembly: GCA_028571085.2. NCBI lineage: Eukaryota > Viridiplantae > Streptophyta > Magnoliopsida > Caryophyllales > Nepenthaceae > Nepenthes > Nepenthes alata. The sequence goes on from JAOVVI020008505.1 coordinate 6,566, forward strand.
CGACTAAAAGCGTACTAGGTCAGGAAGAGATTGGCAAAATCCCGAAAACTCTGAATCGAGTTTGAGAGAAGCCGATGGAATCAGATCCGAGTGTCCCCCTTCAGGGTGAGGGGAAAAATCGGCACATGGCTGCCTCCTCTAGGATCTGGAAGCTTATATGGATGCAGAAGTGATCCTGATGGTCCATGGGATCGGCACTCCCATCGTAGGAATCGAGGGTCAACATCTTAAACTTAGCAAGCATTGGTCGAGATAGGATCTCAGCGGTAAAGGGAGATATCTTTAGATCGGCAACGTGTTCATTGTCGTCCTTGAACCTGCGGTTCTAGATCTTCTCGACCTTTGCCTCCACTCGGGAGGAGTTTCTAGATCCTTTGGAGTTGAGGTAAGTCCTCAACTCCGTTCTTCTACGGTGCAGCGCATTGCCGGCCGACTACTACCGCCTATGGATCAGACTATCCGAGAGGTTCCCTTCTATGTAGGAGTCCTTTGCTCATTCTGGGAGTATCGGGGGTTTCTTCTTTCAGGACTTTCATCTGGAGTCCTAAGGCCCAAGCGCCCCTTAAGCCTTGGATGGCTCCGGGTGATGCAGGCGGCCAGGATGCGTGAGTTACCTGACCTATAAGCCTTCTTGATTGGCTTCTTCTTCCTCTGGGCTCCTCGCCTGGAGTCGGAGCTGGAGCTGAGGGAGACTGTGGCAGCATTTCCTTTTTACCCTAGCGAGTGTAGAGCATTTAGAACATTCGGGACATATTGTTCATCTACTTCGCCAGGTTTAGAAAAAATGGGGCAGGTTGTCCTTCGATCTGACTACCAGCTGAGTGGTCATGGTCAAGGGAGGCATCTTCTCTAGCGGATATGCTAGCTTGAGCCCTGGTGTTCACCATTTTTCTAGGTGCGATCGCTTTGAAAGATGGAGTCGATCGACTTTTAGTCAGCGTTTCTACAGGCAGCGTCAATGATGCGTCATGGATCCAAATTTTGAACGAATTTGGGTCAAGCTATTTGTCAAATTCTGATATTCGTCCATCAAGTTTGGGATCTTGCACACCACAACTTAAAATAAGATGTCAGGTGACGATAAAATTTGGTCCCACCAAAAATACTCCGACGATTAAGTCAGGAAAGAGTCTTCTGAAAACGAGAATGTAGAATGCAGTGAATACAAAGATAAATGCTTATAGTGTGTTTGTATTGTGGAAGCTTATGGGAAGCAATCTCTTCTCTGTACGCAGTTCGCAGGGGACCAAATGTAGAGAGAACAAGGGGAAAGCGCTGGAATACTTGAGAGCATTGGGAGCTTCCGTAAGCTTTAGATTGCTAAAGGATATTTTGTGGGCAAGAGAGCGTGTCTGTGAAGTGAATCTATATGACATTTTATAGCCATGGTCCACCGCTGCCTTCTTTGCATAGCGATGTGGGATGTCCGCCTTATGTGGTGATTGTTGCCTTTCTTGTGTGGATACGAGTGCCATTCTTAGCTATAACGGTCCAAAAGGAGGGTCTCGTTCCTTCTGCGCATGATAACCGTCAGAGATTCCTCTCTGGATTACACACCGATTCGTGCGCCTACCTCCCAAGATACGTTTTGATTATGGGAAGTAGCCATTATAGTGAAAATTACCTTTCTAGGAGATGTGGAGAATTAGGACATGCGACTATTGAGGCTCGAAAGGTGTACATGGGCCGATTTGGACATGGACTGCATTTATCCTAGGCCTTGGCCGGTCTACTTGCAGCTTCTTCGATCAACAAAATTTTGACCAACCCAAGCGCAAAAGGACTGTTGTTAATCTTGAGCCACTTGCTCCTTTTAAGCCGGTCCGTTACTAGCGTCCTATCAGTATCAAAATTAAATTTTGGTTAATATTTTATAAAAAAATTTGAAGGCTTTTAATATTTTTTTATTTTGAAATTATTATCATTAAACTTTAATTATACATTAAAAGACAGAAAAATTATCCCACTGTGTGATGATATGGCCTTTCAGGAGACCATTTCTATAAAAAAAAAAAAGGTATTTTTTAATCTCCCATGATCATATCATAATCGCTTGATATCAATCGAAAAGTAGTATTATTTTAAAAAAATAAAAATTATCTATTTTTTAAAAAAGTTATTTATTAAATAAAAATCAAATAATTATAATTAAATAAGGTTAAAATAATCTTCTATAAACTGAATAAATATTTTAAACTCTATTACTAGGCGTGATGTAACATTTTAATTAAAAATTATTTAAATATGTTAACTTATGTAGGCAATAAAAAATAAACAAATAAATGATATTTTATTGATGTTATCTTAATAATAATTAAAATTTATTTTAAAATAATCTTTTAAAATCAATATACCAATACTACTCATACCAAATATTTATTATAATTTTATCAAAATCTAAGCTAATATTATTACGTAGACAAACCGAAAAAGCAAAAAATAAAATCTCAATAATATCACATTATATATATTTTTGACTTACAAAAAAAGAAGTATTTTATTTGCTAATTCTTAAGTGGCATTTACCGCTGTGGGAAGTGACCTCTGTGTTTTCTGGTCGGAAAGAATTACCTCCTGCGAAGCCAAAAGGCTGCAGAAGTTGTCGGGATAACCTCCCGTCTCTTTGTCTCATCTCCTATTTTATCAAATCACGAGATCTTGCTTTTCTAATACTCATCATTAAATTATTTTTAATTTAATAATAATAATTTAAAATATTAATTAAAAATATCAAAATATAAATTTTTACTAATAAAATTTTTAATAATTAACTTAATATTTACTAAATATTAATATTATAATAAAAAAATTTAAAAATTAATTATATATTATTACGGATCTGATCTGGACTTTAGACGGATATAATAATGTGGATCTGATCCAATAGTAAAATGAGGTAATTCTTGTTATTTCGTCTCCTTGAACTCAAGACCTGTACAACACAACAGCAGGCAAGATGGCCAGCGGGCCAATGGGGCTATATTCCTAAAGGCAATCCGACGCACAAGTCAGTCATTTACCTTTTTGAGAGTAAAAAGAAAAGTATGTAATTTTATTCTCCTTGGATTGAAATTTTTAGAGATTAAGCGAGAATGTTTCTGGACTCCAAAAAAAAGAAGAAGAAGCCTCATCTGAGGATTACCTTTCCTTTTATAGGGCTTCCTTTGAGTTCTGTAACTAATCCGGAGAAAATATACTTCTCCGGATAAGTACATTTGACTTTTTTCAACTCCTGTTGGTTTTTTAACTTTCCACTCCGGGTGGTTTTTTAACCTCCCACTCCGGGTGGTTTCTTAACCTCCCACTCCGAGTGGTTTTGACGGTTCTTCCTAAAATTGAACCGTAAAAGTTATTAATAGTTTATATATTTTATCCCACGGGCGGCTTATCAGTTATTCGGGTAATAATACCCATCATATATAATAATTTTAATATGTTAAAATTTTAACCATTAGATTTTAATTTAATAACTAAAAAAAAATAAAATGAAGTAAAAAATAAAAAGAAGTAAAATTTTTTATTTTTTATTTTATTCATGTTTAACGTTATTACAATATAATTTAAACAATTACTCATCAGTTAATAATATTTAATTGGCATGATAATAATTGAGTATTTATTTGAATAAAAATATTGATTATTGAATTCATAGATAGCTGTCGTAATCTTTTATATTTCTTAAAAAAAAATTAGATGTGAAAAATTAAAAGAACTTAAATTAGCTGGAATATATATATATAAGAGTTTAAATGGGGTCACTATCCTCGTCCCGCACCGAAAGCACCGGAAGCGTCGGCAGGCAGGACCAACTGTGCCTGCGCCCACTGCATTGCATTGGTAATATTTAATATTTATCTCCGACAAAAATTAAATAAATTAATATTTATTTATTATTATATATCTGATAATATATATATTTTCTTTTCCACCCTTCTGGTAATAAAACGACAATGTCGGTATCCAGATTTTGGCTTCTCGTGAATTTAAACAAAGAGTGGGTAATTATTTAGCATAAATATTTATTCTCGACTTTGTGTAGATAAAAATTGACTTAATTATTTCCAGTATAACTTTTTACAAATATCACACATCAATTAAGCTTAGTTACCACGTAATAGGAATCAAATTTGCTGCCATTGTCTGACATCTTAAATTATCCTTACTATTATGCCTTTGGGCAGATTTTATTATATTTTCACCAACAAAACTTGATAGAAAAGCTTGGGTAATTCCTCCGGACGAGGAAGTGTGACGTTTCATTTTTAATTTTTTTTAAAAAATATTTTTTATTCACATAGCACGTATCCATCTGCCTATTATTTCTTATGCCAAACTTAGCAAAATAAATCAATCAATAAATAAAACAATATTTTATTCAAATTTAATTAAATAATAACTCTTTAATACCACTTAATTTATTTACCGGCTACCAATTTTGCCACAAGGCGTTTTAAATGGTTGGAGTTGGAATTTTTTTAATGATCTAAGCCTATCCGGCTATCTAATATATTCACCCATTAATGCGACAAAGACTTGAACCTTACAAATAAACGCTGAGCAACGACTAATCTCTGTGGTATTTTTCGTTAAGAAAGATTACTTCTTGTTTTCTCTAAGCCCAAAAATGAAAAACTGAACAAGCTTGGAGGTGTTAAATGAAGGGTTATATTTCATAAAAGTTGGGGTAGCGCACATGCCACCTTGAAAATATACAATACCTGATAAAGGCCCATTTTTAATACTTTGACGGTAAAAAAGTTGTACAATTATAATTGATAAATTAGTGGATTCGATTTATCGTACTGATTAGAGAATTGCTTGGTCTCATCCGATAGGTTGAACTGAAACGAATTCGATCTCCATCTTTTAAAAATCTAGGTCATGCACACTCCAATAAACAAATAGAATGCCAAAGATAAATGAAATTTCCTTTTTAATATACCTTTTGAGACTAAAGTTAGAAATTCTTCTTTGATTGTGTGAAAAATGAATGAATATGAGGTGCATAGATACACAAATAAAGAAGATTTAGTGTTGGTTGGAGAATTGAGTTCCGAGAGGTGCGATCGGTTGGGAGCGACTTTTAGAGGGTACGCTATTTACAAAGAGCGGCTTGTGAGAGGAATACACTCATGGGTTGAGTAGCTTTGAGCAATGTGCGCTTGTGGATAGAGTGACTTTTCATTGGCTATGTCGTCTTAACGTGTTAAAACGCCTGAGCCTTAAGAGCCTCTTTGAATATTTGAGTATTGATCCCCTTTCTTGCAAATGAAAGTGTATACTTATTGAGTGAGTGTTAGTTTTGCTATCATTGAGTCTCACGATTAGTGACAAATATTCCGCCGAACTGTTTTAGCAATCACGGGGACGATTATGGTAACCGCTACCATTTGAAAATATTCGTTCTACTAATTATAAAGGCACTACGTGGTAATTGCCACATAAGAAAATTTATTGAGTCACAACTATTATCCTTGGACGATATGTAATCATAAGGGTGATATTTTGAGTATAATTATTGAGCTGTCAGAGTAATTATATTGTCGCAATATGGTAAGTGCCTCCTACTTGTAAGTATTGAGTTGTAAAAATTGTCGGATACTGAGTTAGAGAAACAACTGTTAGGGCGGTGTATTATGTAACCCCAGTTATTCATTTTCTGTTGAACGATTTCAGGTCGACCTACTTAGGTCAATCATGTTACCTTCTAAATCTTGGCCCAATGGAGTGTTCTGCTGGGCATCTACTTTTTGGGCCTTTCCTCCTTTAATGGGTTGAATTTTTGGACCAATCTACAGGTCATCATACCATCAATAATGTCATAGAACCATTATCTAAATATTTTATTTTTTATTTTATAATTATATGAGCCTATTGATAAAAATAAATTAAATATTATATTATTTATAAATATCTAAATTTTTTTTTGAAATGATTGTTATTATATGATATGCAGAGAGTGCCATATATTACTATGTACTACATTTGCCTAAAAGAAGTACTTTTTATCACAATTAGTTATCCAATGATCCATCCAAATTTATTTTATTTTTAAATTAAATTTATATTTATCTTATTGGGCCCCGATATAAAGGTCTATAAAATACGGCCCAAATAAAATGTCCAAAAATAGAAAACCCAGGGTTGCATACGCGGACCAAGAAGGCTGCACGACTCAAGAGGCCCAAAAATACAAGCTAGTGTCCTAGAGGCCAAAGCCGCAACAATGGTCTGAGAGATCCTTTTAAGAAGCTCGGAGACATCATGAATAACAGATAACGAGCGACATCCAAGTACGACGACAATAAGAAGTTAACGAACAGTTAACATTCAAGACCGAGAACTTCAAAAGTTTCGACAGCTCTCAGATCAGTCCGAAAGGTCAGAGAAAGACCCGAGGACCCTTTCCACTAAAACAATGAACCTCCAATAGACAGTTGATGTCCGAGTGCTACCCTGTCCAGTAAAGTCCGCGAACTCACAAGATAGCAGTACATGACATGAAAGGGCAAGGATTGTCTCTCACACGTCCGAGAACGCCAGCTAAGCAAACTTCGCTGATTTTCCAAAAAGCCTGCAACTACTGGCAGAAGCTGTCTGCACAGAGCACGCCTGGTCAAATCATGAACAGACGCCTAGACTCTCCACGCCTGACACACTCAGAACCTACGCGTGCCATCAGCTTTTACTGCGACCAATAGGTAGCGGCTGACCTCTCGGCCACCCGATGGCCGCCACGTGTCTCCTCCTCAACGGAGCGATTTTTCTATAAATACCCAGCGAAATCCCTTTTAGGGAGACTTTTTCTTTTTCCCTCAGCTGATCCGAGAGAAAAGAGAGCTTCCACACGAGAAAAATCTCTAAGGAGAGAAATATAAAATGAGAGACAATGGTGAATCTACCCAACAAGCTTGTACTCTGTAAAGACTTTCACCCAATAGTGAAGTATATTTACAGGCCCAGAGCCTCATGGTTTTTCTTTCTCATTTAAGAGGAAGCTTTTCACGTATAAACCTGATTTTCGTTTCTCCTTCCCACATCTCACACTCAAACACATCTGTGTTGCATCGGACTCCGAAATCCAAAGCGCAACATATCTGATTTGACTTACTTGAAAATAATATTTGTAAATAAGATAAGTATAAAAATAAAAAATTTTATATCTTAATTATAAGGTGTAAAAATAATTTTAAGTATAAATTTGTATCTCTTTTTTTTATAATTAATTTCCAATTTTTTAAAATTTATGGTATTAGATGAATGGAATTTTAATTTTAAAAAATAAAATAAGATGAGTGTTGAGTAACAGAGTGGAATATGTAACATTATTTTTTTTATTAATTATTAAAATATCTAATAGATGTATGAATTTTCATAATTAGTTGATTTTACATAGTAAGTAGTAAGTATAAAGTTATCTCCCAAACAATTTCCAAAGAGCGTAGAATGAGATTCTCCTTGTGCCAGAATTCATTTTTAGAGTGGCATTATGAGTATAATCTTTACATATATTAATGAATATATATAATTGATGGGTCCCATGTCCTGGCCCATGAAGAATTTTGAGGCCCAAAAGATGGGTAGCCA
>JAOVVI020008507.1:0-14151 GCA_028571085.2 Nepenthes alata
ACATGCATAATCTCTTATCAATTTTAATCAACTTAAATATATCTAGATTTTATGTTTTCAGTTTCGGGTCCTCACAGTCCGCGGACATCCAGGCCACTCGGGAGTGACCCCAACACTTTACACACCGTATTAGCGAAACTCATTCACGTTAGCCGCCAACTTCCATGCGGTTCGCACACATGTGACCGATCATTTTCTTGTTTCTCTCTCTTTTACTAATCATGTGCTCTGTAACTTAACAAACTCAAAATGCACAAAACATTTGTAACCGACAATGGATACAAAATCAAACCAAACTAACATTATTTGGTCTCTAAATAAATTATATTACAACCTGCTCTTTGTAAACTCATTCTTAAGAGAATGCATCTGACAATTATTCATACCGATCTGATATGAAATCTATATAAAAACTAATTGATAAATATCCCTAAATATGCGGACCGTTATAAAATCAAAACTAAATAATGATCCTAATATAAATCTCAAATACAAATCTTGATGGAAACGGCTGAAATGGGCCAGCCCGAAAAGGCGATCAGCCCAAGAGAAGTGTAGCTCGCTGGCCCAGAGGAAGGTCAACATCCCAGTTGACCGGAGATAACCTTCAAACAACCGGATATTGCCCAAACTAGATGCAACCCATGATCCCGTTCTCATGCACAAGAAATTACCTGCCCTAACTGATCACGATACGGAATATCTTCCCAGATCACGATCTCCTCTAGAATGAAAGTTCCCAATTCAACATATATCCCACGATGGAAATCCCAATGTTCACCGTGTGCAGCATTTTTGCAAAGAAGGAAAGAACCCTTCCTTCCGATCGTTGTTCCCCTAAATAATACTAACATCTTCTCGACGGATGGAAGGGATCCCCCCAGGCAGTTGGCAGTCTAAGGAAGGGTGCTGAGGTTGGACAGCAATAAAAAGTCCTGGAGACACTTCAGAAACACGCTCTCTTCAGTGCTCAAGCTGGCACAGGCAATCCCACCTTTGAACGAATCTACAAGCGCCATTCTCTTTTTTCACTATTTGCTCTCTGTGAACCCAGTGGCCAGAAAAGCTGCTCTCTACAAGCACACCACTGAAAGCCGCTCTCCACGGATGCACCATCACCAAAAGACGCTCCACGCCAAGTGCCCCCTCCGAGTCATACTCATAAATTCCCTTCCCTACACATTTAGCAATAAATTCTGTCTTTGCATTCTTCATTTCAGAAGAAGGATAACTGATTTGAGTATCATAAGATAAACCAGGGAGCGAGTCCCGTCGTTTTTCTCCAACTTCTCATCTTTTGTTATAGTATGTAAGATCCAAACCAAATAGTACAGATATCGGATTCTACGTCAGCACGAACTTGAGACCTAATTGAATCCAAATCCATTGAAGATTCAGATCCAAGACGCATCAAATCTAAATATAAACAAATAATAAGATCTTTAAATTTTTCCTATCTGAATCTTATAAGTAATCTAAAGGCCGTCTAATCTAAAATGTTAGAAAATATTATAAATAATGAATCTAAAACTCAACATATATATTATACAATTCATATATTTAAATCAGATAGAAGAACTGAAAATCTGTAATCATCATATGAATATCCAATATGTCATTCCAAATCGATAATTCAAATTATGATTTTGTATATCAAAATTCGCAATATATATACGAATATCAAATAATCTAACTATACAAAATCGTCCAAAGTCCAAATCACATGACTCAAAAAGGCTCAAATATCTAAAATCATAAATCCGAATATCATGTCAAATCTATAAATTCTCAAAAGACCAAATATTTTGAACACTAAAATTGAGAGTCAATGGCCAAAAGCCCAACTTTAAGAAAGTGTTACATGTATTAGGCCACAATAATATGATTTAGACATGTTGGTGGGCCATTTATAATTGCACCCTATAGATCTGGTCAAATATTATTTTTGTCACATGTGAAAATAGATCTAATTTTTAAATGAGCCTAATATATTATGATGTTCAAATATATAGTTTCGTTAATTTTTTATAATATTTTTTAACAAAAATACAAACAGTAAAATCTTTAACAAACATTTAAAACCTTTTAACTCTGCTAGAAAAATACAAATAGAAAACTTTTCTGTTATGAAAAAAGTATAAATATTTAAAACTTTTTACTCTGTAAGAAAGTATAAATCACATCATATATCAAAATAAAATCTTAATTGAGCACACAGCTAACTACCATTCACAATCCATGACACTGTCCTCAAACAAAGTTCATACACTTCCATAATTATTTAAATTCATCGATGAAACCATCACAATATTGACCCAAATATGGCCAAAAGATTCAATCCATAAAATCCATATAAATGCCAATGAACCTATGAACCCAACCGGGATTGCTGAAACTAGTAAATGCTATATCCTTATCCTGAATACTATCATGTGCACAACTCCCAATTATCCTCAATTAACAACACTCTGGATACATATCGATTTTATAGAATTTTAAGCCTTTGCAAAAGATCAAACGATTCATCTATTCATTCACAATATCGCTTATCAAGCCATAAATATCCTAAGCACCCTAAATTTCTAATCATCCACAATTAACCTCATCGGTTCATCTTACTCACCTCAAAAATTCTAGAGCATCCCACAGCAGACACCTAACCAATGTTTCCTTGATTCAAATTAAAATCCTTGAAAATTAGTGTTGATTCCAACATAATCTCTAATTACCAATCAAAAGATAAATCAGCCTAATCTTTTCCTCTAATGAACATCCTCAAATACTTACACAGCCAATACTTCTTAGTGACCGCAAGATGACCTCTAAATATGATCTCATATGCTAAATAAATTAGACATATATCCCCATTAACGACTTACGGGCACAATGATACTAATTTTCTTATACTTTGATCAACTATGCCTCATACTTCAAACTTCACAATTCAATGGTCAAGTATAATATTCTTACCAACCGTAGTTTATTATAGCATAAAGACTCACCAACCAATCATCACTAATATCATATCGAGGATTGGTACTACAAAATAAGTCAATTTAGCCCAATCAATCACATCTACAGACCCAAAAAAATATTATAGACTATGATACAACAAGTGCAAAGCCTACATCCTCAAATTACACATAACTTGGAAACATAATTGAAGACATAGACTCCAAATTCAATATATAATACATAAGCCAAAGCATCCCAAAATTAAGGATTAAATTTACCTTCCACCACATGAAGACAACATCTCTACACTTTGTGCCATCACCGCAAAACCTCGATCTACGGCACTGGACTTCTTCACTGTCTGATCCATGGGATAAGGACAATCATTCATTATGTGGCCGACTGCCCCAAATTGAAACACGCTCCTAAACTTGTCGGGGGAAATATTTATTCCTAAAAGCATCCACGAACATATTCCCTAATATCTCCTCCGAGACATTGGGTCACCATAACCACCATTCCGATTCTTAGGATTTACATTTCAACTTCTACAAGATCCATGCCATCCAAAAATTTATACACTTGATCATCATTATTAAATTAATTTTAAATCGACATCCTCAGATTCACTAGTACCAGAAATCGATTCCAAGTTATCCTGACCTCGAACCATCGATTCCACCTTATTTGTCTCAGGTGCCATACTATTCAAACATCTTCATTCCTAGTCCTGGAATCAAGATCAACCTAAGTTAATCTTCAGGTATCCTCCTAACAATTTCTCCTTCTCCTGGTTCTTACCCAGACTAGATCCTCCATGACTTTTCAATCTCACCATCCTCCCAAACAAATTCATATATTTAGTTTCTCTATCACGTAGTTGATACCTCCACGTGTTGACCTTTGTCTAGGCGGCACGATCAACTACTAACATTCTTTCTAAAACAAGAATGATATGGGTTAGATTGCAACTCAATTCGAATATTAACCAAGGCACTATTCACTATGCGGCCAATATAATTAACTGATCCTAACTGAGTCCTAACCTAAATGAATCAACTTAACTTGATTAAGGCACTAACTAGAATACCGTAACTAGGCAATCAAGTTTAACTACTGATCCTGACTTAATCTTATCTTAAATCATTCAAATTAAGATAACTAGAATAATCCGATCTACCTTAATCATCCTACGCATTCATCTATATATTCCATCTAGCCTATATTATCATAGACTTCCGCATAAGATTCAGATCAAATATAGATTATCTCTTATCTGATACCAACTGTGACAGACCGTATTTACCTGATCGAAATCTAGTATAGTTCTAGCTGTAAAATGGCCATCAAACTAATACAATCTGTATAAACTATCTGTACAGCACAGTATACAACAATAATGGATCGTAATAACAACACACACACACATGATCCAAATAGCCATAACCACCCTGTGGCACCAACGTCATAACTCTGGTACAATATCGACTCAGATAAGATGCCACTAGATACCAATACAACCCATATTAACCTACAAAAGCATGTACATCCATTAACACAGCAGAAACTAACTACAATACACATTATTATCACACGCATTTATCGGTATACAATTTCATCTCAAAATATATAAAATACTCCATGAGGAAGGTGCAAAATTACTAAACTAAGTCCACAAAATTCTTTCTTCAAGATCTGCAATCTAGCCAACTCTTAAACTCTACTCTACCTCATCAGGTAGAGGCTCGTGCTCATCTGAAGGAAGAAAAAATGATAATGGTGAGCTAAATGACCAACAAGTACAATATAATCAACGATAGTGAGCAATATACGTAAAATAAAGGAAGGGAATAAAAATAGTATATGAATGCATAACATGAGACATGAGTAAATACTTTTTCGGGACACATTTATCTCTCATTTTATTTCTGATTCTATTAGATTCTAAAACATACAAAGCATTCATTATCTTTGTGGATCAAGGCCAGTAGGTCTTACCAACTAATGGTGCGGTCGAACGAGAAAATAAATGTGTTTGCTTTTACACATTATAAAGCACAAACCCACACAATTTAACACCCCATGATGAGAAGTATACCTTTCGCCCGATATACGGGGCTCTAAATATATCTCACCATGTCCCCCGTAGCATAGTGGCAATCCTCGTTCTTCCACAGTAATATCCTAAGGCATGCCAAAGATTACTACCATCTAAAATAAAATTCATTGGTCTAATTCTATAATTACTTAATCTTATGGAATTTCATACTTATTTATAAAATATTATTGTAAGGTACCGGTTTCTAAAATATAATAAAAATGAGTAATTAAGTTAAAATAAGTAAATTGATGTCGAAGGACCTGGGAGGGATCGGATTGAAAAGCCCAAAGATCTAGAATTGGCAAAATCAGGAATCGAAGTTATAAACCGTGACATGTTAATCCGTAAATAAGATTTTGGATTTTAAATTAGGATAATCATGACTTATTAGGCTTATATAATCAAAATTATGGCTCAAAGATGTAAAAAATTGGGTTAGAAGGGTCGAAATGGTTCCTAGACGGTGCGAAAATGAAGTATGCTTGCTGCAGGCTTGACGCGAGCCTGACCCGCGCCCGACCCATGCCCGACCAGTGCCTGAGGCACTACTTGGGTGTGAAAAATAGAACGCATCACCCGATGAGAGCCTAAGGCACCCCCATGGCGCATTTAACATAATTGCTCGCCTGAGGAGCGCTCAATGGGTGCTCAAGCACATACCTTTGGGTGTCTTGGCGCCCAATGAGCGCTCGAATGCCAATACGCATATAAATATGCATTAGGAGGATTTTGGGAAAGAGAGAGAGAGAATGAGAACACGAAGGAAGAGAGAGAATAAGGAAAATCAATGCTCTCGGGTTTGATTCCGGTTTCAAACTAGTTAGAGAAATCGTAGATCGGATTGAGGTAAGTGTACTCATACCCTTTTCTTCCATTCTTTTTTATTTTCGTTTGATCCCCTTCAAGTATTATTGTCCCGATATCCGACCCATACATGTATTTTTTATTCCCATGCCTTGATGATGCATATATATGAATTCATATTCTAATTTGTAGTTTGAGACCGACTTTCGCACCAAAACCCTAACCCTACGCCTGGATGAAATCGACCTCCAATTTTTGGAGCTTTTAGAATAATTTACTCTAGAATATCATTATCAATATCCTATATATATGTTAATCTACTGATTGGATATCCAATTTGATGGATTTATGGGAAACCCCGTTCGTCAAAACCCTAACCCATGCTCGGCTTGTAATTGCCCATTTATTTTGAGTTCCATGCATGAATTGGCTTTAATTATGATTAACCCATGTCTTGAATGTAAGCAATTATTGGTTCAGTATCTAATTTTCAAGTTTTGAACCGTTTGGAGCTTCCGGGAACCCTAACACACACGCGGACACTGTTCACTCGAAGCTTCATTTAATTGTGATGTAAGTTATGCACATTTGCATATGTTTAATGGTGTAACCCAAAAAATATTGTTGTTAAGCAATCATGAAATAAATCATTATCCGAATGCCCTAACATTAAATTGGGCTTACAGTGGTAAGAGTTACCACCTTTCCTATGCTAAATAATGCTTATGCATATAATTTAAGTTATGTGAATATTTAAACCCATAAAAAACATGATAATCATGTAGCGTATAGAGGGAATGCCACAAATTATTATATGATTGAATTGCTCTCTCGGATGGAGGAATTGTGATGAAAGAAGTATAGTGGACCTTCCCTCAAAAGAATAAGAAATTATAAAATTATAATCACGAATTTATATTTAAAAGGTAGTATTCCCTGGCATGCCATTGATATAACAGTTGAGACTCAAGGATTACCCTGGCCGCGAATTCTAGCCACTTATTGGAGTTGGTGACATCCTTGGCACGCCTTAAGATACTACTGTAGAAGGATGAAGACTGCCCCTTGGTCCCGGGGTACATGTGTGGGCATATGTGATAACCAAGTAGTTGCAGGCCTAAAATATAGCCGATATGACAAATGATAGTTGAGTAGTTGCATGTCTAAAATGTAGCCAATGCTTTAGAATGTGTAGTGTAACACATTCCTTTCCTTGTTCTCCCGCACCTTTAGCTAGTAAGACTTACTAGCCTTGATCCACAAAGATAAGTAATTATACATAATGTACATCCCCAAAAGAAGAAAGATAAAACATGAGAAGCCTACTGTATTCCAAAAGTACATTCGATCATGTTTATATTTGCACACCCTCATTATGCTCTTATATCTCTCTTTTGTTTTATCTTACATATATTGTTAACGTACTTATTTATATTGTACTTATTGAGCATTTGGATCACCCTTGCTACCTTTCCTTGCCTCCAAATTAGTACAGGCTTGTTATACCCAATGAGGCGGAGTGAAAACCAAATGTGGACTAGACTCTGGGTTTTGAAGATCATATCGAAGACTTATATTTTATAGTTTTTCTTAACTATGGATAATTATATATGTTTGTATTTCAATTGGACTTATTAATGTATATTCTACATAAGGCTGATGATTAGATAGTTTAAATTTTTATTGTGTTTGGATTTATTTATACTTTCGCAGATTATTGTGGTTTGTAACGGGTACCTAGTAGCATCTCTCTTTGGCAAATATTGTATTTAGATACACACCATTTGAGTCACGAATAAATTGTGGCAATTGGGTCATGTGTGATGTTGTTGTATGCTGTCAGATTTTGAAATTATTTGGATGTATTTTTCTGGTACAGGACATTATATAGGTTTTTTTATTTGTGGATGTCCGTATTACACATGAAACTCTACCGAACGTTTGGCAGAAAAATATGATCCGACACAATTATTCTCACTCCAAGAGAACTTTTTTTGGGTACATAATTAAATTTTATTAATGAAAAGAAAAATATATATATAACCAATATTCTATCTCTAAGTATTTTACCAACTTAGATTTAGAATAGAGATGCCAAGACATACCCGAGCACCATAAAATATGTCACAATCCAAAATAAGATAAAAAAAATGAAGGAAACAAAACAGAGATACTTCCGCGCAAGGCATACCAGCAAATATCCAATTCGGGCAAAATGCATACTGGCATTTTGGTAGATCAGCATTATGGAGCAATCCAGCAAAAAGCATAGCACGGCAAGCCCTCCAAACTAGCCAAATTCCATATCGCCCAAACAACTAACAGCATACCGGGCACAAAGCTTATCCGTACAGGGCAAATGGGCCACATCAACATGACACAAAATTGGCAGCAACACTAAACCCGGTAAAGTACAATCATCATCCATATCAGCAAATGAGCCACATTAGCAGACACCAAACCGGCAGAACACCAAACCAGGAAAACTATAACCTTCCAACACCCACCATTCCAGGAGATACATCATACCAGCAATTTTTTTTTTCAGCCAGCATTATGTAGCATTCCAGCAAACGACAGCACACGGTTGAGGCATATTGAGGCATATCGGGCGACAGTCCTACCAAATCTGCTTATCGAAGGCAGAAACGGCCAAGTCGACCATACCGGCATAAGTACGCATACCGGCATGTCAAAGAGCATACCGTCCAATAGCTCCAAACCGGCAGTCAAGAGCGAGAGCTGATCCATACTGGCACAAGGCCATACCCACAAAACCATACCGGCCAAAAAACGAAAACATCGACCTGCCAACTTTTTTTTTTTTAGCTAAGACCAAACCGGCAAAACCCATACCGGGCAACAAGCGAACCAGCCCATAGCTTTTCCAGAATGCTTACTCCAAACCGGCAAAAGACCATACCGGGCAATTCTTAACCTCCCCACTTTTCCATCACTTTTTTTTTAGCAACCCGGCTAGAAGCAGAACAGGCAAGCCGGCAAGGAGCATACCAGTGTTGAGACGCATTTCAGCACACCAGAGAGCCAAAAAGGACCGGAATGATTTTTTTTTTAAGAAGAAAAGGCAAAACGGCAAGGAGCAGTTGTGGCTTCCAGGTTTGGATGACGTGGATCACTGCTGGATTCCATCACATTGCTCGTTTTCCTCTCTTTGGCTTTCTGGTTCCCTCTCTCACATTTTCCCGATTTGCATTCACTACAACAATATTAATCTTTAGTGACAAAATAATTTGTCACTAAAGATTATAAATTTGTCACTAAAACTTTTAGTGACAAAATATTAATTTGTCACTAATTTGTCACTAAATATTTGTCACAAAATCTTTAGTGATAAATTTTTATTTTGTCACAAAAAAATTTTTAAGTGACAAAATAATTGTCACTAAAGAAATTTTTTAGTGACAAAATAATTTTGTCACTAAATAATATTTGTTAGTGATAAAATAATTTTATCATTAAAATATATTTAAAATTTATCATTAAATATTATATTTAATAACAAATAATTACCATAAAAATTATATAATTTTACATTTAATTTATATACTTTAATGGGTAAAAATTTAACACAAATATCAAATTAATTTCAACACAAATATCAAATTGATATGTATATTATTTTAGAAAAAAATAAGTTACCCGTTTGTCTGCTTATACATATAAGGAGGTAGACAATAGCACAGTAGTACTACCACAATATACAACAAATGAAATCCACTCTTAGTTGAGAAAAATCTTATGGCACTTTGCGTCCAAATATAGCTCATTGTCTCAAATTTGTCATTGTTTCGCTCGAGCTAAAATTCTTCCTTGTCCCCCTATTGGCTTGATCAATCTGCCATCCGAATATCACCTCTGCAGTTATTACTCATTACCTGCCAAAAATATCCATAAATGGAGACAAATCAGGAGAGAATTTTATGTGCTGAAAAATGCAAAATAGGGAGCAGATATGGGTGTGGGTGGCGATTGCAGTGCCCTCCTTTAATTCACCCAGTAAACTTAAACCCATTCTGCTGCTGTGCTGTAAGTGAGGAGACAAAATTTGAATTTAAATCATCAATTGCCGATTTGGACTTGAGGTTGCCGATTTGGACTTGAGGCCGGTTTGGCTTTGCTGACATGGCATATCAATTGCCGATTTTGACTTGAGGCCGGTTTGGCTTTGTTGACTTGGCATGTCAGTTGCCAATTTGGACTTGAGGCCGGTTTGGCCTTGCTAACATGGCATGTCAATTGCCGATTTGGACTTGAAGTTGTCGATTTGGACTTGAGGCCGGTTTGGCTTTGAGGCCGGTTTGGCCTTGCTAACATAGCATGTCAATTGCCGATTTGAACTTGAGGTTGCCGATTTGAACTTGAGGCCGGTTTGGCTTTGAGGCCGGTTTGGCTTTGAGGCCGGTTTGGCATTGCTAACATGTTATGTCAATTGCCGGTTTATTTTATTTCATGGCATGTCAATTGCCGATTTATTTTATTTCTTATTTTATTTTGTTAATTACTATAAATCAGGTTTTAGTTATGTATTTTAATAAAATTTTTATTATTTATTAGTCCCCAAATAGCTATTGAATGTATGGAGGCATCAAGACAAAAAAATAGTATGGATCTACAACAAGCTCCATGATATAATCTAGAATCCTTGTCACATGGCTGAACCATATAACCTTTTTCCTCCATCAAAACTCATTGAAAGGTGACACGTTCTGCATATCAAATACTCCCTAGAAGGATCACGATTCTTAAAGGAATGATAAGATTTACTTATTTGGATTCCTTTCTTCCTTCTTCGTCTTGCTTATGCTCAGTCACCAATACTTCTCTCTTTCCTCCTCCAAATACACTCAAGTAAATGAGTGGCAACCGCCTACTCTAACCCCTCATAATAATAGGAATCAAACATTAGTTTTGGCCATATATATCCACCCTTTCCTCAATGTCTTTGCCACATAATGGTTTGTAACCCCTTTTCAGTTTATTCCCCTATTAGTTGTATTTAACTCTATTCATTAACTTGAAGGCATCATATGTTCCTTCTTATCCTAGTGTAATCGGTCACCTTAATGCATGTATGAGCCTCCTTGCACCACATGGTTCACCCAAATCTGACTAGATATGCAACACTTAGTTTTAACATTCCCACAAAGCCAACCATACCTTCCAATTTGTAACCTTCCTTTGCATAATTACCTCATTTGCCACATAGAATCCTATGTTGCCTCACAAGTCACATTAGCCGGACTCAACACCAAAAAATTAGGGTTTCTATCTTCCTAATAAATTATCTTCACATTTAAATAATTAGGGGAACTAGAGTTATATCTTTATACCCTTGATCACATGGCCCCACTAGCACCATATGAGGGTTTTCACTTAATAAATTTAGCACCACAATTGACCAAAATAACTTCATGTATCCTCCAATCTCATTTCCCACTAGTATTTCATTTACATCATTAAATGAAGACTCTTAACACAATTAATTATTCTTATAGAAATCGGCCATCATTTTTTTATATTGAATAATATTTAACTTAATATTAAAGAAAGACACTACATGAACATGATTTATTATTTTTAATAAAAATTCAGTTTAGCTCTTATAAATCTCTCTGTTATAAGAGTTGACAGTTGCCTATTTCATGTCCCTCTACAAATCCAAAATAATTAAAAATCATTATAGAAAGCTAGCTGCTGATGGTATCAATCAGAAATCTGAATTAGTAAACATATTCTAAATATAATTAAATACAACATACCTGAAAATGAAAAAAATGGTCTAACAGTAACACCCTTTTTTCTTCATGTCGATACTTTGATTAACACTCTGATTCTCACTACTCAACCTCACAATGTTAGTCTGCCAAGATCCTGACACTTTGCCCAAAATATTATCAGATTAAAATAATTTACACAACTCAAATGCTACCAAGTAACATTGTGATTAACACATTAATCACTCAATCAGATAAAAATAAGATAATAATCAACTAATTTACACATTAAGCACTCAAATTTAAAGTTTACAACCTGAATTTGAATTTACATGTATGCCTCCTTTGAATACTGAGATCATCAGATCTGGTCTTTTATTATTTTGAATGTTCAGCTATTATAGGCAATAAGTTATTTTTTAAATAACTCTAATATGTAATCCGAGATATCTCAATATAATCTAATCATGTTCGGGAATAAACTAAACAAATATGGGAAATAATATTTCAAATAACTCTAACCTCCACTTGTTTTAGCACACGATCGGTCGAGGAAGAAAAAGCCAGCTGGCCTTTTAAGACTTTAGATTGGCTCGTAGTTCTGCTAATAGGCCCACTAGATTGATCACAAGCTCGCTTCCTGTTCTTGTCAAACGGCCTTGCAACTTCCGCCTTAATGAATAACATGTAAAGTGCACAGCCAAGTCATAATAAAATTTGGAATGGAAACCCAAAAGTTGAATATGGACACGTACAATACTTGCAATATCATGAACTCCCATTCCTATATGAACTTTTGATTTGTTTGCTTGGAAGATTGTAGTTCTTTTTTGATTCAGAAGGCAACTACTCAAATTACCTGAAGCTTAAATAATGAGCCACCACCTTCGACACTTTTATCATTCATTTGATTAATTGTATTCTCCAAGTCCTGCAAACAATTACTATTGATGTAAGATATGGTTTGGGTGGGGTGTAAATCTGCCCACCCATTGTAGACAATGGGTTAATACAGAGAGCTTCTAAGCAAAATAATGAACAGAGAGCATTAATGTCATTTTTTGAAATAAATAGCATTAGTCATCTGAATACATATATGAGTGGTGTCTAGGAATCAACACAAAGAATTTGTATTTATTAAGTAGTGCTATTAAATAAGGAATGTTATACTTACTCGAAACTTTTGACTTCTCTAATATTCTAGAACCAGCCATTTTTATTACTCAATATCTAAATTAGGAGGGCAGTTTTCAATCCGCTCCTTATCAGTTTTATATTTTTTGTAGTAGTCTCTTCACAAACCAAAACGCCAAGTACGAAATCTTTTTATCAATTTTTTTTGAATTGCCATATTTACATGATTTTTATTTGGCAAGACGTATGTTTCCTAAAATAATCAAGCAATGGCAATATGTCATGCATACCAAATAATACAAAAAAGAAATACAATCAAATATATTAATATATCATTATATATATATTAAATTTACCTTCATTTTTTCCATCAATTTTATCTTGATATGAGCGTCCATTTGCTTTCAATTCTCAGTATTAATAGGGCAATATTGTTTAACAAGATAACTTATTTCTGTGATAAATTGTTGTACATTTTCTCCAACAATGCGTCGTAGAGATGATGGTAGATCAATCTTCACTGATACAGGATTATTATCTCTCTTACTTTTCCATTTAACACAACGTGTTCTTTCATGTATTGGTTGAACTGTTAAAAAATATAACATATATAAGTCATTAAATATAAAATATATTTATACTAAGGTTTTTCATTTATACATCGATCTATTTGTTCTTCAACCATTTCTTGAATTTGATATTCATTATCAATTGAAACTACAAATCACACTAAATCACACTTGATGGATCTCCTCAACTTGCAAAAAGCACACAATTGAGGCAAATGAGTTGTCAAGAGTTTCCAATGTCAACACAATTTATAATTTTACCAACAGAGAAGTGAAGACATGTTAAAATTAATATGGGCATAGAAGAGATGATAAAGTAAACAAGAAGCAAGCAAAATATATGATCTGTGGCTTTAAGATCTGTGGCTTCCCTTTCTGCTTTTTGTGCCTACAAATTGGGATTCACATATATATGATTGAACTAGAAGATATCTTAAAAATGGAATAAACATGAAATTAACAATGTCCATTTTAATAAATTATTAATAGAAGATATCTAGAAGATACTTTTTTTTATATCATATATGTCATACCAATCACAACGAAAAAGCACTATCATGTTTCCAGTATTATAGTCTAATTCAATAATCTCTCTTAATAATCTAAAGTAGTCCATTTTTCCACTATATAAATCATCCTTTACCACCACTCCACTATTCTGTGTTTTATACTTTCTTGCTCGACTTTCTGTGTGAAATCGATATCCATTGACCACATATGATGAATAATAAGTCACTCTTCTAATTGGAGCCTGTGTCAAATATAAAAGATATTTACTTGCTCTTTCATCCCCTTTGTTCATCAATTCTGTAATCTATTGAACACAATAAGCATTAAAAGGTATTAATAAGAT
>JAOVVI020008508.1:0-10606 GCA_028571085.2 Nepenthes alata
TG
Organism: Nepenthes alata; assembly: GCA_028571085.2. Classification (NCBI taxonomy): domain Eukaryota; kingdom Viridiplantae; phylum Streptophyta; class Magnoliopsida; order Caryophyllales; family Nepenthaceae; genus Nepenthes; species Nepenthes alata. The sequence goes on from JAOVVI020008508.1 coordinate 3, forward strand.
CTCAGCCGGTCAACTTCTCGTTGACCGTCTTCAGTGCCATCCGGTCAACCTCCCTGTTGACCGTCTTCTGCTGCCTGTCCGCCATCCAACAGGGCTCCTGCAAACCTCAGACGGTCAATCTCATGTTGACCGGATTCAGCTGGTCGTCCGCCGGTCAATCTCCATTAACCGTCTACTATTCTCCTCCGGTCAACGATGACAAATAAATTTTTTGGGTTACCCACAAGGGAGTGATCAGACCCAACATGTCATGCAATACATAATATAATGAGAAGGCAAAGAGGCCAACACTTGTACAGGGAATGATCTCTATTCCTTTAATCTACCAAGCTTTAATTTGCTGTTCTAAGTTTGATTAATAGCATTTTGATTCTTATTACTTGATCTCAGCTTTTAAGAAAAATTATTATTATAATAATTCTGCACCCAAATTACGTATGATACTAAAATTTATTTAAAAATAAAGATTGTATGATTTTTTTAAAATTTAAAATAAGATAATTTTTTTGACGGATATTAATTACATTTTCTGTGAGGTTGTTTGATCTTGATGGGTACGGTTGAAGTGGGTTAGCCCAAAGAGGCGATCAACCCAGAAAAATCGTAACCCACTAACCCAAAGATGGTCAATATTCTAGTTAACCAAAGAAAGTCTTCAAGCAGCCAGATGTGGACCAAACTGATGCGGCCCAAGCCAAAAATGGCCCACGTGCCTTTTCCCAAGTGCAACAGTCGTCTACCCTAATTGGCTGTGATATCGAGAATCTCCCCAAATGGTAACCTTCTCTAAAACGAAAGCCTCTAAATCAATGCATATTTTGAAAGGAAAGTCCTCAAATTAGCACACGACTCACAATGAAAGTCTCAGCATTCACGGAATGTTACATCCCGCGAAGGAAGAAATCCTTCCTCCTGACCATTACAGTCCTGAATAGCGTCTGCATCCTCTCGATGGATGAAAATGATTCTCTTAGACGACTAGCAACCCGCTATACCACTTAAGGAAGGTGGCGATATCTAACGGCTATAAAAAACTTGGTGACACATTCTAAAGACATGCTCTCTCCAGTACTTAAACTCGCGCAAGCAATCCATCCTTCAAGCAATCAAATTATTATTCTCTTCTCCACTACTCGTTCCCAGTGAATTCAGTGGTCTAAAAAGTTACTCTCCACGAGTACACTATGACCTAGATGGATATTGATTACATTTTATGTGAGATTGTTTGATCTATTTTTCAATTTCTCCTAAATTCTCATAAGAGGAGAATAGTTTTCCACTGTGTTTATCCCCAACCGCCCTTATGGGGGTTAAACTAATTAGCGTGCTTGCTTGCTTTAAAACAAGAGAACCAAAGATGACAGCCAACACTTCCTTTGTGTAGGTTTAAATGAAGTATTGAGTCATGGATAACTCTTTTGAATCTAACATCCAATAGACAGGTTCCCTAATATTTTATGTGATATGTTCAAATTGAATAAAAGTCAGAAAAGCGGTTTAAACGAGATTTGCCCAAGGTTTGATCAAGTGAAATCGACACTTAATGCAAGCCCATGTAACACATGAGCGTGGATGGAAATGACTTTAGATCTTGATAAACATCTAAAGAACATACATGTATAAAATGGATACTTAAATACGCTACCGAAAGACGCACATACGTTAACACTGATATAAAAAGTTTTTTTTTGTGATTTTAAGGTAAGAATTTGAGATCATGTCAATACAAGAGTCACCGTGAAGAAATAAAATAAGAGAGAAGAAGATTATTTTTGACATCCTAATGAGACTTAATATGAGTTTTTATTTTTTGTCAAGTTCAAATATATTTTAATTTTAATTTTAGGTGTATTATTGATTAGTTACTTTTTTTTATATATTTTTCTCTAATGAGTTGTTCAATTTATTAAAAGTTATATTTAATCAATTATTCACACAAATTGTGAATAGATTTTAGAGGAGATTATTTACAACTATACACTTTATATTAGATTTATTCAAATATTATTATATAATTTTTCTCTTTGTTAAAAAAAATTTTTGACATCAAATATTATAGTATAATTTTTATATACTTAATTACATACTATCGTGCCTTATACTCTCATAAGATTTGGTGGTTGACAATTTCTGTGTTTCAAATCTCAATGTAAAGTACTTTGCTTCTTTGGGTGTTATTACCTTACCTTATATTATTTGTAGACTTAAAAATTATTCCTTATTTATTTAATTTTTCCTAGCACTCCATAGCTAAGCTAAATTAGGATGCCATCAATCATAGAATCAAACTGTAACAATATAAAGTACTCACGCTTCCAATTTAACAGAATAATTATGCTACTATCTGAGTTCAGATTAATCATGGATGAATTTCCACGCGATGAATTCAAGCCATTTATTATTATTTTAAAAAAAAAAAAAAACAAGAAAATTTATCCTTTTTTTTTTCTGAAAAAAAGAAAAAGGTCAGTGATGCACTCGGTCAAACCATTCACTACACCATCGCATATGGCGAGAGCTTAATGCACTCGGTCATCTTCTTTAACAGACAACAGTGACGCATTCAGAGCACAGAGAACTGGACAGCTGGGCAAGAACGGTCAGTTTTGGTCCGTACCCCAACCATGCATAAACGTAGTAAAAGCTCCAAAGCTTCAGGATTCGAGCTCCGTAATCATCCCACCAGGATGCAGTCATGCTCAACCGCAGGATATATATGAAGCTCGAAATCAACTGAATGGGTAGGATCTCAGCGTTACACATACAGGAAGGACGACACATCCATATAATTAATTCTATCTAAAAATTTTTCTATGGTTAATTAATTTCCCAACTCCTCAGATGTACATATGCAGATCGCAGCACTCTGAATTCCATTAAAACACATCAGTTCTGCCATGATATAGCAAATTAAGGATTATTTTGCTAGAAGTCTCAACGGAGATGATGAAATCCCCATACACCTATTGCACTCCTTGGATACTGTCAGCAGTAATATCTTTTTTTCGGATAGTAATATCGTAAGCAGCGACTCTCGGCCTCCAAAAGTCAGTTGATTAACCTACGTTCATCGCTTAGTTCCTTGATCAGCCAGCTGCCACGGCATCAGCCCTGGGACTCGAGTCCGACAGTTGATGAAACTTAGCCCCAGGGTTTGAGCTATTCTCGGAGCTTCTGCTGGTTGAACCGGAGTTGTTTTTTACTCTGGAAAGCAAGTTCTCGGTGCTCACGGCGCTGGTGGCCTTCTTGACATCAGCTTTGCTATAAGCAATTCCCTCTGATTGTCCTGCTTGTGTGCTTTTGAGTTTCTCCTGGATGATAATAATGCTTCAGGAAAATGTGCATAGCATGAATGAAGAGCAGGGATGAAGTGAAAGGGAAATTTCTTACCATCAGCAAGGCATTTTCACACCTCAGTTTTCCCGAGTTTTCTGTCAACTGATTTATTTCAGATTTAAGTGAAATGTTTTCAGCAGTCAAGTATTCAACTCTACCCCCAAGTTCTTCAGCTTCAGCCTGATTTTGGATTTCAAAGAATGGATCGTTACAGGAAGCAGAAAATACTTAATTAGACACCCAAAAATATAATCGTCAAAGAATATAATTTCTCTGCAATATAATTTTACCTGCTTCCTCAACCTTGACCTTCTTGCAGATTCTCTATTCGACTGTTTTCTCTTTTCCCGCTTCAACTCTCGTTCATCCTGAATGCAAGCAACAATAAATTGAAAATTCAGTTCGACATGCATATGGCACAAAAAACCCCGAATTTTAAAAGCAATATTCTACCTGTAAAGATCACAGAATACCTAGAACCACAGAGAAACAAGCGCAAACTCTACCTGTAACAAAGATTCACATGGCACAATTGCGGTTGAAGGAACTGTAGTTGAATTGTCCTTGGTATTTACTCCTGGATTCCTGAGCTCCAATGTTGTGGCCATGGTCGGAGGAAGAACAGTCCCCGTGGTTTTTCCAGTCGCATTTGCTTGGGTAACAGGGACCCCGAGCACCTTATCACCAATTGAACTAACCTTCCCAGAACGTGGAGGGCTGGTTTTTGTCCCCATTTTTTCATTTCTAAATGCTAGGGCACAAAATTGAAATGTCATTAACCTTCAAAAGATACAAAGCTTCCCACATATTACTCTTTATCTCTAGTTTTCTGTTGCATGAGTTCACAATTGAAATAAGTAACTTTATCCCTAATGTGTAATTCATTCCTCTTGCATTGTCAAGAACAAAACTGAAGCTTCAACAAATATGCTAACTAAGATTTTACAGCCTTGGCTGGTTATTTCAGCCGTCATCTATCAGTAATAAGAGATGAAATACATGACAAAGAGATTGTCCTACCAGATATAGGTAATCCTTCATGGCTTCTTTTCCTTTTATTTTGGTCTGTCTGCTGCAATATAGGAAACACAACATTAATTTCTAACTTAATAAAGAATACCCATACGACCATACGAGTTTGCCAAATGTAACTACAAACAAGAAACCGGAGAAGTTGCCTACTTCCTCAGTGTTTCCATCACTTCCATCACTGGAACCTTCAATCTCGGCACTGTCAAATGTGGCCGGTAAATATTAGACTTAGATTAGCAATGAACATCAATTAAAAAAAAAAAATCTAGTAAGCAGGAGGATTTCCACCAGAGCTAGAAAATGACATTAGGTCAGCCAACCTCTGTGAAAATCTTTTCTCAGCTGCACCCTCAGCTTGATCAACATTGCTATTGCCCATTGACATTGCAAGGCCATCAAACGATTTTAACTTCTTCATCAATCCCTTATCTGTATTTCCAGATGACTTCAAAGGTGTGTCCATGCTCAATGGAGTCGCCTAACAAACCAAAAATAATTAAGTTTTGCATTAACTTTTATAGATCCAAACAGCTGAAGAAACTTCTCAGCTCAGCTATCACCACGTCATCAAGTTTCATCGGCATTCATAAAAGAAATGAAGAAAGGCACAATTTCAGGAGGGAAATCAGCATACCATGGCATCACTCACAGTAGGGGAGGAGACAACTCCTTGCCCAAGTGACTGTGAACCCTACAAGAAAACCCAACCATATAGATATATATATATTAGAGCATTCCAGCACTCTAACAGCTTCCAAATTATATCATCCACACAGTAGAGGTTTATCATATACGTATCTGCAATGCCTTCTTATTTCTAATTTGTAATAAGGTATTTTTCCAATAAAGAAAGAGCTTCACCTAACATGCTATGGCAAATACTAAAATGCTTAAAAGGGATGCCACCTACCACATGAGAGAGACCTTAGGTAACAAAGTCTGTATCATTCTGACCAGAAAGCCTTTTTTCCCATATGAAAATTTCAAAATATTTACTGCATGGGCTTTTTTTAGAAGGATACCAATGCCATAACATAAACTTAAACTGAAGAGATTCGCTCAAATTCCATCACAACATAAACAAGTTAATGACTCAATAATAAAAATTAGACTTACAAGGTGAACCGCTGGGTGTACATAAACTCCTCCATGTGAGTATATTGCAGCATAAGGTGCCCCATAAGGTGGCATCATTGGCTTAGCATATAAAGAATTCAGTTAAAAACAAGTACCAGCTGCCTTGACTTTTTATTAAAAGGAAAAAAAAAATATAAAAATCCAAATATTTCTAAAGCTAACAGAATATATGGCAACCGTTTGAGGAAAATACCTGCGGTGGGCACCACATGTAAGGAGGAGGAGGATGGCCAGAAGCAACAACAGGGTTGAAATATTGTGGTAAAGCAACTCTAGGGCCATAATATGCCTGAAGAATCATCAGAACAGGTTAATATCTATTGACAACTTCAAAGAGCGATAATTCCTTTTTACAAGTGAAGTATGTCCTACATATGCTTCTTATTATCAAATTATGAACTAGAAATGCAACAAGCATAGAGAATATAACCTGCATGGCTGCCCAATCAGGATAAAGTTGAACATTGGTCTGCTCCTGTGACTACATAAAGACATTGACCAATACTCAGTCTTCTAGAGGACAGAAGAACACAAAGTGGTGCACTTGAACAAAATTTAAGTCTTTCCACACTCTTACTTGGTCATTCCTAGCAAAAGCCAATAGGGGAACGGGACCTATCCTAGTGAGGTATGTGCTTATCGTGACTTATGCACTTACCGCTGCAGGTGAAGATGATTTACCATCACTCTTTGATGACTTCACCTCATCACTGTTTCCCATGGAGAACAACCAGTGAAACTTCAGTTTATAGCCAATATGAGAATAATCCCGTCCAGTGAGCACACCGTTGATATTCACAGCAAACTAAAGGGAACACAATAGAGCTTGATCAGGTAAGTCAACAGGTATAAAGAGATCTGAAAGTAGTCAGCAAACACTAGGCTGCAATCAGGACAATAATTGAATTCAAGAAATAAATATGAGTAAAACAAGTTCGTAACTTTCCATAAACATTACCCTAAAACATTTCAACTGCCAATTGGGCTAATTGAGTAATCTCAACAAGGAAGATGACATATCGGGTAGGATATTGCCGGCAAATGGATAATCGGGAAAGAGAAACCTAGGCACAGATCTGACTTTTATGATAATTGCAATTCCTTCTGGAGTTGGCAAGAAGACAAGGAAGAAAGTTATCGTAGCCACTACCATTAAAAACATTAGTTTGATAATCAAACCTTCGCCTAACATCTACCCTTTCTTTCAAATTTCACAAAAATATGCATATTCAAACCTTTCAATTCATAAATGTGAATCTCGGGCCCATGAATGGGGATATTCTCAAATGTCACAAAGAGAAAAGGAAGTGAGTCGGACAATAAGTTTGCAAGGAACTGGGAAATGCAGGACTAAAAGCCAAAATGAGTTATCTAGACCATGTCTGCTGAAGAGGACACTTCCAATTAGCTTTTCCTTAATTAACAATATGATTGAGTTCTGACATGCCAATGAGACGAGCACAACCAATTAAGTGAAAATATTGAGCACAAACTACCTGGTAGTTCATCATCAAATCATCACGAGAACTAGTGGTTATATGGCTCCATTCACACAAAGCGTTCAAATTAGCTCATATCTTGGAGCAGCGTAAGTACACCTAGGAAGGAGGGAAGTAAGAAAAGTGCACCTAGGAAACGGGGGAGGGTAGCTGTCTGAAGTACACATACCAGTGAACAGCAGTTTTCTGCTCAGAGCACAACAAGATCAATTTGGGAAACATTAAGAACAAGAACGTGGTTTCCCCTTTTAGACCATAACTAGCAAGCCCAATAAAAACATCTATAGAGCTGCTCAGAATACGAGTTGATGAATAAATAACAGCACTTTTCTCCACTGTATCCATAACTGTCACGTTTCAGTTTGCTAAGAATCAAATTACATGCAACTCAATTGAAGTATGGAGCAGTTGACTTGAGCAAACTCCGTTAAACTTAATCTGCTAAACCATCCTAGTTGTTTCTTTGGTCTATGAAGCAGATCGTGAAATCATGCAACAAATTAAGCTAGGCAAAATTACCAAAGAGATCCTCATCATTCTGAACTTGGTCAATATTATTGTCGCTTTTAATTAATATGATTTTATTACAAACTTACAAATTGTGAAATTACCAATTGTGAAATTACCAATTGTGAAAATTTTCCGGTCAAAGTGATCATGATCCATTGACATGTGACTTGCACGTGATGTTGATTTGTATTGACATCGTTAAAATTCATGCTCTCTCATCTTTCCTTTTCTCCCTCCCCTGCACCTTTTGTTCCCTCCTCACATTAATACCTCACCACCTCTTCCTCTAATGGAGGATTTTCCGTTTAGAATTCTCCAGAAAACATAAGGCATCAAATCGATTGCCATTCAGAATTAGCATCTGAAACAGGTTAATAACTAAGAAATTCTTTTCTTTTCTTTTTTTTTTTTGTTGGGTTGGAGGCGTAGGGAGGGGCGAATGAAATAGGTGTAATTGGAAAATAAAAGGAACCTAGAGGGCTATTATGTCTTTCTACTAGGTTTGACCGACCCTAGAAAAGCAACGGACGCAATAGGTGGAGTAACATAGCAGTTACCCTAGCCAAGGCCAAGAGAAGTAAAATTACAAAACTGCCCTCCTTAAGTGATGGATACAATCCATACAGAGGAAACAATTTGCTAGCATTTCCTTGAGAAGAGCGAACGTGAAACTTCTAACGCAGTTGTTTTAGCTGATTTATCAATCAATTATCATGGAAAATCAAGCTCTCATTAACCCAATTTCAAAAACTATTTTGAGTATTTTCCTCTGCACAAATCAGGTAACCTAACGGTTCTCCTCCTCTTCTCTCTCGATCGTTAACCATAATATCACGTTGGCAGTAAATTGAAATCAAGTGGACGCGAACACAGGTAAGACTACAACACGATATTATTTGACCTTCGAAGAACAGAAAACAAAACTAAACACCACAATTAACAAATCGAACTCCAATTCTATATAAAACAAAAAATAACAATTGTAAATCAAGCTCGAAAACTTCCCCGTACCTCGCTTCTTTTCTGTTTCTCGTTCTTCGTCTCAGAAATAACAGGAAAATCAGGATCTTGGAGGGACGAAAAGAAATTTGCAGAAATTAAACTCTAAGAAACTTCGATTTTCTCTTCCGATGACCAAGATCGAAGAAAAATCAAGAATCAACTTTTAACGCCTAAAACTAGCCCTACAGCCCAGCATTGTTAGCTTCTTCTTTCGCTACGTAAAAGAGGAAAAGTTCGAAGGAAGAGAGAGGGAGAAGATCAGAAGACGCATGGAAAGAGAAATGCTCGAAGAAGAGTGGAGGGGCTGGGAGGGAGAGGGAGGGAGAGGGACGGAGAGGGATTGCGGGGCGCCAAGTTAACATCCACGTCACGATACACGTGTTTATAGGTGGATGAGTGGGCATAAAATTCCAAATAACAAATATACGGTCAGGAGTGTGGAGATGGACGGAAATACCCCGGGAGGGGGTGAAAGGGATCTAACGGTCCAAATATTAATATTTTAAAATCTAAAAATATATACATATAAATAATTATTTTTACTATTTTATTTTTTTTAAATATCATTATTTTTACATTTTAATGCTATAAAAATAATTAAAAATTACATACATTTTTATACTTTTTTATGAAGCAGCCCAGGTGAAGGTCGGTTGTGTGCAGTTAAAAAGCATATCTCTAAAAAAAATTAATTTTTTTAATAATAATTGTTTAATATTAATTAAAACATTATATTATATTATATTTTTAAAGAAAAGCTAATTAATTTTTTAAAATAAAAATATTAATTATTTAATATTAATTAAACAAGCGATAGTCAAAGAGAGATTTAATCAACTCAATTTTTTTTTAGAGAGATAATATAATATTTTTTATAATGTTTTATGATATAAAATAACTGTTTAAAAACTTATTTGTCATTTATGTGTCGTTTAATAAGTAGTTTAAGAAATATTTAATAATAATAATTAATGATATTTTAAAACCGACTGTTAGTTTCAGTCACATTAATAACACTTTTAATATTCGCGCTGTGGATGTGCTTATTCCGCGTCACCGTACACGTGTATCCATCTCACTCGATCTACGCGTCCCCAGTGATGGGCCCAAGGGCCGACGAAGTCCACCCCATCACGTGGCTTACTTGGTTCTGTATCTTTTCTCGGTGACTAAATATTATTTATTTATTTATTTATCTTTAAAGATTCAACTGAATTGGAGAACTCCTTTCGTATCCGCTATTGGACACGTCATCCACGGCTGCTATCGTCACCCCACTATCAAATTCAATTTCTGCTGATTTGGCAGGAGTAGTTAATTATGAGGTGGCCAAATATTTCGAACAATTTACAGTATTTTTAAATATATTAAAAATATTTTTCTTAATTATTTACTATTAATTAATAATAAAATAGAAGCAAGCGTCGTATATATAAATCTAAATAAATTAAATAAATAATTTAAAAATAACTATATTTTTTTAATATAACAAAATATGTGACACTGTTGATATATTTTATAAATTATTAAATATCTACACGGGAAGGGCACTTTTATTTATCACTATAATATGATAAAATAGTTTCCAATTACAATAATAACTATTAGTTAAATATCTATAAAGAATATATATTTGGTATATTTTTAATCTCAATTATTAAATAAAAACAATATACAAAAAAATGTATATCATAATTTTATAGATTTTTTATAATATTAGTATTTATTAAATATTAGTTTAATGATAAAAAACTTTAAAAAAATTAATTATTCAGATAATTTTTTAAAATTTAGATCTTATTTATTAAAATTTTTCATTTAATAAATAAAAAATACTTAACGAGATGCACCCCATTCCAAATCCATATTAATTTGGTACTCTCTCTCTCTCTCTCTCTCTTCTTTTTTTTAAAAAAAAATTGGGTTGAATAATGTTAAGTTAATAATGACCGCTGGCAACATCTTTATGAAACGGTCATTGCATTGTGGCATGTCAAATGGACACGAAAGCATATAATTATGGGTGATAGTGCCCGATTTTTATATTATTATTTATATGAATTTTATATAAAATAAAAGTGTGATTTT
>JAOVVI020008509.1:0-14151 GCA_028571085.2 Nepenthes alata
AAACCAAAAAAGGGTTTTCAGTTAAAAAAATGAGAAGAAATTTGTTTCTGATTTTGTTAATTTAGACCCAGGACTGATATATGGTCATGTAAGGTTCTCCGGCATGCCTTAGGACATCACGGTGATAATCGAGGATAACCCCATCCATGGAGTTATATGTGGTCCACCCTTCCTCGGGGCGTTAATTAATGAGGGTAGTATACTGGTCTTGGAGGATGATAATCCTTCGTTCCTGGAGGAAATAATAATCCTTCGTCGGCCTTGAGTAGTGTGCCATAGAACACAATCGGTCCTTGTACAGCACTAATACTGGCCTTGGATTGTGTGGAGTAAACATAATCTATCCCCGATTATTTGCTCCCTCGGCTAGTTGGGTACGCTAGTTGGGTCCCTAGGATATTAAACTGGAGTTTTCTGAAGAAACAAATGGGATTTGGAAGTATTTTATGAACCCTGATGCATGTTTAAATAGAATTGTGCTTTACTCCTATTTCCATGAACCGCTCCTGTTCTTCATACCTGATATTAATGTGTTTTTCTATCCCTACACAATTTATATTTTTTGACACCTATTTATATGGAAATTAGGCTTTCCTTATGATTATCGTACTTGTTTCTTCTCACCTACATTTATGACTTGAAAATGCTTCCGTAATCATTGTCTCATCGCATTCATGCCTTGTATGCAAGTGTAATTGCCTTACTATATTATATTATGCATGAGAGCATTATATTCTGCAGGTTTTAGTACCTCACTGGGTTTTGACTGACTGTTTTGTTTTTCCCTTTCCAGATAAGGATATAGTGAAGATACTAGACGATCAGGCAGCTGGAGTTTAGCAAGGAAGGTTTTGGAGCCTTGGTGAAGCCTTGAAGGTTACCTTTGAGTATTATTTTTGGAGATTCTAATAGTTCTGCATGTGTCATAGAGTTTTGTAAAGGAAATTATGTATAAATAATTGTAGTTTATTCAGTAAACTGTTAAAACCATATTTATGCTTCCGTAGGTTTCTGTTAAGGTTATAGATTCTTCTGATAGATGTTTTTCTAGTTTCTATACAGGTCCTAGTCGGCATCTCTCATACAAGTTTTGATGTAGTGGATAGAATAATTGATCTAAAGCCATAGATGGCATTTGAGATCCTGTGAATGCCCATTGTAAAATGTGAATTATGATGTTTGGTTAGTTGTGTGTTTGGATGTATTGTACAGGTTATTAAATATATAGGTTGTATTTCTGGTTTCTGTCTAGTTACCGAGGGGACTCTGTCAAAATTTTTGTAAATTTTAAAGGATTTAAATTGATGGATCCTGTTATGTATCTGTCTGACGGAAGGTCCTATAAGGTTTAGGATCCGCCCTGTCACAAAGAGTTTTAAGGAGCATAAGGTACATTTAAGGATCGTGCTGCAGACTTTACAAAAAAAGCAGTTGTTTGCTAAGTTGAAAAAATATGAGTTTTGATTAGAAAAAGTATCATTTTTGGGGCATATAGTTTCCAAAAGATGAGTTTCAGGGAATCCAAAAAAGATTAAAATTATGGCAAATTGGGAATGACCGACCAATGTTTCTAACATATGCAGTTTCTTGGGCTTTGCTTCAGCGTCAATATTGACAATTCCTATTGTATCAAAAGCTTTTGTGATTTATTGTGATACTTTGAAAAAATGTTTGTGTCTTATTTTGATATAACATGGCCGGGTGGTTGCTTATGGGTCAAGGTAGCTGAAGGCTCTTGAAATGAATTACCCCACCCATAATTTAGAATTAGCAACTATGATCTTTGTGCTGAAAATTTAGAGACATTATCTATATGAGGAGAAGTTTGTAACGTACTCTGATCATAAGAGTTTAAAATATTTATTTTTCTACAAAGAGTTCAATATGTGATAATGTAGATGGATGAATTCGTTGAAGGACCATGATTATGAACTCCAATATTAGCTAGGGAAGGCGAATGTGGTTGCCAATCCTTTAAGATGAAAATTTTCAAGTATGATGACCCATTTGATGATCAAGGAATGCAGGATGTTGGATAAAATGAAAAGATGTAATATTTGTTTACACTCCCAAGGGTCGGGAATGATTTTGTCATATTTTTAAGTGTAACTCGTGATTATGAAGAAGATCAAAGAGACTCAAATGAGAAACACATATTAGTTGGAGATTACTGGAGATTTTGACAATGAGTCACATGCTAATTTTAATATTCTGCCAGATGGAATTCTTCGATTTTGAGATAGAATTTATGTACTGAATATTAGAGAGTTTAAGAAAGAAATTTTGAATGAGGCACATAGAATAAGGTATACAATTCTTCTCAGAATAAACAAGATATATCAGAATATAAAGAAACATTTTTGGTGGCAAAACATAAGATGGGAGATTGCAACATATATGGCAAGGTGTATTATGTGCCAACAAGTTAAAGTCGAGCATAAGAAGCCTCTGAGATTTATGCACCTTACACCAATTTTTAGTTGAAAATGGGAGTATATCACAATAAATTTTATTTCATATTTGCCTAAAACGAAGAGAAATTTGGATGATGTTTTTAAGAGATCAGTTGCCACATTTATTTATTAATGAAATTGTGAGATTGTATGGTATTTCAACTTCAATCATTTCTGATTGTGATCTAAAATTTGTCTCTAAATTTTAGTGTGACGGAACGATTTTTTTTTCAGTTAATTCTGCCATTTCAGAGCAGAAACATAAACCCAAGTCTCACTCAAGTTCTGGGGAAAAACGGGCAGAGTTTTCCCTAAAATTGGGCTAAACATAAATATAAACCTGTACAAAACCTGTATAGTAAACCAGTACAAGCACATAACTATCTATAAATACCATAATTTTTCTACAACACGCTTTCATAGGACCACAGATACCATCCATGGCATTAATCCAACAATCCATCTACCATATTAACAGTTCATGAGTGAGATGTCATCTAGAACCTATACAGAACTTCCAGAAAACATAGAGCGGAAGCAGAACTATTAACCTCCATAAGTATAGTTTCTTGTTCATCACATGCATCACATACATTTCTATACATAACCTATATATACATAAATATCCATAAGCATAAAATAACCATGTATCAAAATTCGAATCTATACATCCAACAATTTCTTCAAGATAAATTCAAAATATTTCAGAATCCTCAAAAGTCTTCAGTTTGAGCTCTATGTCACTCTTTCTCGTCAGGTGCCAACTCTACAGTCTCATCTAGATGGGAAAAATAGTAAAACACTAAGCCGAGGCCCAGTAAGGTAGTAAAACATGCAGTGGGTTTCAGAATGTAGAACAGTAATGCATTTATATTAAAGTATAAAAGCATTTAAGGTCAGGATGGTTCAAGGAAACAGAATAAGCCTAATTTGACGTTAAATCAAGCCTTAAAAATTAGAAGACAGTAAAATATGCTTCCGTGCAGGATATGTATGCAGATGAACAATAGAAAGAAAGTACTTACTCGTGACGGTAGTAGAACAGTACATGAAAGCAAAGAAGGCTCAATAAAATGAAATCAAGCTTCGTAAATCAGGAATCAGAAAATAGATGTCAGAAATCAGAATTCGATATCAAATTAGTGAGTTATAGAAAACCCTTTTCTATCTGAAAAGGACCCTACCAGTATACCCTACTAGCGAAGGGAGCAAATAATCGAGGATAGATTATGTTCAGTCCACACAATCTAAGGCTAGAAACAGTTGTCCCGTCTCGTGGGACACCCCTTCTCACGGGGTTCAGTACAATATGCCGACCTAAAATAGTAAACTACCCTCTAGGTTAATGCCCTGAGGAAGAGCGGACCACATATAACTCCATAGATAGAGTTATCCTCGATAACCACCATAACGTTCTAAGGCATACCGGAGAATCTAACCTGACTGTATTTCAGTCACGGGTCCTAATTAATAGTATCAGAAATATTTTTCCCTTTTTATTTCATAACCGAAAGCCCCTTTCAGTTTCAAAAATTAGTCAGAGTTTCACAATAACTTTTCAGTCAGTTTTAGAATGTACAGTGATGGTCAAAACCCTTTAGGTTTGCTTCAGAATATACAGATATAGTTAAAAATCCTTCAGATTTGTTTTAGAATATATAGTATAAGTTCAAAGCCCTTCAATTTTGCTTCAAAAGTCCACAGTAATTTATCAGTAAAAGTTTGTGTAAAATTTTAAAAAACATTTTATACCAGGTGCTTTATTTCAGTGCTAATTAACTTTTATACAACAGAAGTTGTGGGTAAAAATCATTAAAACCCCTTCATTTTCGTACCTAGGGTTTCACCAAAACTTCCAGACGATAAACGGACACTTAACCCATTCATTTTCATGAAATTGAAGCCAAATGTTACAGTATATATGTATAAACATGAAATATGTCCGAACTATTTGCAGGAATAGGCTTTATTTATATAGGACATGGAGAAACATGTTTTTCAGTATGAATAAAATTTTTGAGGTACAGAAAAGCAGTAAAAATAGAAAATAGTGTTCGAGGTATACTTGTCTGAGCTCGATTTATAGTTACCATGACTCAAATCAGGACTTGACGGCCGATTTTCCCCTTTTCATTCTCTTCTCTCTCCTTCATCTCTTCTCTCCTTCGTTGCTGCTCATGGCTGCTGTCCGAAATGAGCCAAAATCCCTAAATTTCCCAATTAAAATGTGGGAGAAAAGAGATCACGTGCCTTGGCCCCTGTCCGGTACTCAAGCACCCATCGAGCGCAGGATTTCTGTTGGGGCTCGCTCGAGCTCCTAGCGAGCGCACGGTGAGCGTAGGGTTCATGCCGGGGCCTCTCTCGAGCGCGCGGTAGGTGCCTGGCTGCTATGTAGTAGATCAGCATACAGCAGCCCGCATTCCACACTTTTTACTTTTGAAACTCTTTCTTCCAAGCATGTTTAGCTTCATCTTGATTATTATTATTTTAGTTACCCTTAAATTATCATATTTTGGGTTCAGGACCTCACACTCTCCCCCATTTAAAGAAATTTCATCCTCAAAATTATACAGTGCTACATGCCTCAAGAAAACAAGTGGGGATATTTGCTTCGGATCTCCTCCTTACACTCTCCGGTGGCCTCCTCCGGTGAATGATTCCTCCAAAGCACTTTCACCAGAGGAATGGCTTTGTGCACAACCTATGATCCTTTCGATTCGAAATCTATATCGGCTCCTTGACATAGGATAATCCTTGTCGATAGTCAAGGATCCATGTTGAATCACGTGCGCAGGATCATGGACGTACTTCTGAAGCATTGATACATTAAATACATCCTGTACGCTCGTCAGACTAGGTGGTAACACCAACCTATATGCTACCTCCCTGATTCTCTCCAAAATCTCAAAAGGACCCATGAACCGTGGCTTCAGTTTTCCCTTCACTCCAAACCGGAATGTTCCCTTGGATGGTAAGACTTTTAGTAAAACAAGGTCTCCTACTTCAAAGCTCAATTTTGTCCTCTTATCTACATAACATTTTTGTCTACTTTAAGCCACCTTCAAATTATCATAGATCAGTTTAATTTTCTCTGTCATTTCCTTCACAATCTTAGAGCCCAAAATCCTTTTATCTCCAGTCTCCTCCTAGTGAATCAGTGACCTACATTTCCTCCCATACAAAACCTTATAAGGTGCCATGCTGATACTAGCCTGATAATTGTTATTATAAGTAAATTCAGCCAGTGCTAGATAAGTGTCCCAAGTTCCTTTCATTTCCAATACAGAGGCCCTCAATATATTCTCAAGAATCTGAATGGTATGCTCAGTTTGGCCATCAGCCTGGGAGTGATACACAGTACTAAATTTCAACTCTGTCCCCAATTTCCTATGCAAACTTTTTCAAAACCTCAAGACAAAATGGGGATCTCTATCAGAGACAATGGAGGCAGGAACTCCATGAAGTCTCACAATCTCATTCACATATAATTGGGCCAGTCTGTCATCTGAATAGGTCATCCTGATCGCCAAGAAGTGGGTTGATTTTGTCAACTGATCAACTATAACCCAAATGGCATTATGATTCCTAGGAGTCCTCGATAAACCCGATACAAAATCTATAGTAACATCTTCCCATTTCCAGCTCAAGATCAGCATAGGCTATAATAATCCAGAAGGTTTCCTCCTTTCAGCCTTCAGTTGCTGACACACAAGACATTTCTGCACATAAGCCATAATATCTCTCTTCATATTCCTCCACCAGAAAGGTTTCTTTAGGTCCTGATACATTTTGTTTGTTCCATGGTGGATGGTATATCTAGACCAGTGGGCTTCTTTCAAAATCTTCTATTTCAGTTCCCTATTGTCCATTACACATAGTCGGTCTCTAAACCTCAATACTCTATTAGCCCGGACATTGAAATCAGGTTGAGAGTCCCTACTCATACCACTTACAATATCAACAAGGAACGAATCATTTACTTGCTTCTCCTTTACCTCATTAACTATCTCTGGTTGGATTTGAATATAAGACAGGAGCATTCTATCACCCTTAGCATAACGTTTGATATCACAGTGCTTCAAATAATCTAACATTTCCATCTACTTGATTTGCAATTGAGCCACATACCCAATCAGCGACTTAATGCATCCGCAACCACATTGGCCTTCCCTCGCTTATACTATATCTCACAGTCATAATCCTTTAAAAAATCAAGCCACCTCCTTTGCCTCATATTAAGCTCCTTCTGAGAAAAAAGATACTTCAGACTTTTGTGATCAGAATACAAAAGGAACTTTTCACCATACAAATAATGTCTCAAAATTTTTAAGGCAAACACCACAGCAGCTAGCTCCAGATCGTGGGTGGGATAGTTCTTTTCATGTACTTTAAGTTATCTTAACCCATAAGCTAGAACTTTATCATGCTGCATCAGTACACAACCCAAACCCGCCTTAGAGGCATCACATTACACCTCAAAGCCTCCTGAACCTTCCATAATAACCAATATTGGAGCCGCAGCCAAACGATCCTTCAGCTCCTGAAAAATCTTATCACATTTCTCAGTCCATTCAAACTTAACCTCCTTCTTCAGCAATTGAGTCAGGGGCAGAGCAATCTGTAAACAATTCTCTACAAATTTCCTGTAATAACCTGCCACGCCCAAAAAACTTCTATATTCAGTCACAGAAGTCGGTCTACTCCAGTTTGTAATAGCCTCCTCCTTCTTTGGATCCATAGAAATATCATCATCAGAAATTATATGCCCCTGAAACATCACCTTCTCCAGCCAGAATTCACATTTACCTAGCTTAGCATATAACTTTTTTTCATGGAGCACTTGAAGTACTATCCTTAAGTGAGTTTCATGCTCCACATAGTCCTTTGAATAGATTAGTATATGATTGATAAAAACCACCACAAACTTATCCAGATAAGGCCTTAACACCCTATTCATTAGATTCATAAAAGTAGCTGGCGCATTCGTAAGGCCGAAAGGCATAACAAGAAACTCATAACTGGCATAACGTGTCCGAAAAGCAGTCTTAGCCACGACCTCTCGCTTAATCCTCAACTAATAATAGCCAGACCTCAAAATAATCTTTGAGAACACCCAAGATTCTTACAACTGATCAAATAAACCATCAATACGTGGTAGAGGATATTTATTCTTAATCGTGATTTTGTTTAACTCACGATAATCGACACATAGCCGCAAAGACCCATTTTTCTTCGCTACAAACAATGCCAGTGCTCCCCAAGGAGACACACTCGGCCTGATAAAACCCTTGTCTAATAATTCCTGCAATTGTAAGTTCAACTCGTTCAATTCAGCCGGAGCCATACGATAAAATGGCATTAGAAATCGGACTAACACTGGGAACAATAGTAATTTCAAACTCAATCTCCTAGTGTGGGGGGAATCCAGCTAACTCTTTAGGAAATACATCCTCGAAATCACAAATGACTAGGATGTTCTTAGCCGGCACACTATGACTCCCAGTGGTGCAGGCATATGCCAGGTAAGCTTTACACCAACTTTTCATCAGATGCTTGGCATGCAAAGTAGAAATCAACATAGGCATCTCCTTCTTCCTAATGCCCTGGAAGAAAAAAGGACTCCATCCTAGGAATATCAAAACAAACTCTCTTCGGAAAACAATTAATACTAGCGTTGAATTTAGCTAGCAAGTCCATCCCCATAATCACATCAAAATCACCCATGTTCAACATTACCAAATCCACAACCAAACATTTCCCATTCACCTCCACCACACATCCAGGATAAACAACATTTGTAATCATAGGGGATCCAGTGGGGGTACACACAGACAATTCATAATCCAATATACATAGGGCAGTTATAACACTGCATGCAAACCATGGGAAAATAAAGGAGTGGGTAGGCCCCGAATCAAATAAAATAGATGCAGGAACTCCACAAATAGAAAGAGTACCTTCCATGACATTTGGCGATGCCTTTGAATCCTAAATAGTTACTGTGAAGGCCTTTACCAGAACAGTAGGCTTCCTTCCCTCTAGGCTCCGAGCTAATGGATAGTTTTTTACCACGTGGCCCTGCTGTCCACATCTAAAGCATGCTCCTGATGCCTTACGACATACTTGCCCCAGATGTTTTCTCCCACAGAAAGTACAATCTGCAGCCGATACTCTAGAACCAGTCACTGATTGAGTCGGTACAACACATTTTCCCTTATCAGCCGTCCTTAACTTCTTGGACGGTCCTGAAGATCCCACAGCAGATCTAGCACTAATTCTCGCCCGGCTAGCGGTCCTTTTTGTATAAAATTTCTCTATCTCCATCACTTTCTCATAAATTACGGCCATGTCAAGAATATCAGCATATGTCTCAAGCTTCAGGGTAGACAGTTGCTTTCTGATGTCATACCGCAGTCCTTGTTGAAACTTCTTCACTTTTCTCAGTTCATCTTCCACATAAAACGGCACAAATTGGGAAAATTCAGTGAATTTAGTATCATATTCCGTCATAGTCATATTTCCTGTCTCAATCTCATGAATTCCAGCTCCATTTGATTTCGAAGACTGGACGGAAAGTATTTCTCCAAAAAAGCTTTCTCGAACATATCCCATGTAATCTCCTCGTCAGGCACTCCTAATTCTCTCTTCTTCATATCCCACCAGTTATTTGCCTCACCCTCCAACTTATACACAATGAAGGTGACCTTTTCTTAGTCTATACACCAAATAACAGCAAATATTTTCTTCATCATCTTTAGCCATATATCCGCTTCCGCTGGATCAGACTTTCCTAGGTAGCTCGGTGCTCGCTCCGTAGTAAACCTATCATAAATAGTAGGGGCGAGAAGTGCTAAAACTGACTCTGGTGCAGGGACTGGAGCCATATGTCTCTGCTCAACAAACTCCACTACGTTGGTCATCCTCTCCAATAAGTCTACATACGCATCCTCCTGATCATGGGGCGTATTAGCACCACCACGGTTATCTCTTCTACCCCTTCTACTAGCCATCCTATAATCAATACAAATACAATATTATTGCCTTAAGAAATCAGCTAAAGCGTGAGATATTCAATAACTTCATGAAATTTAAACCTAGCCTAAGACCCAACCTCTTAAGAGTTCTAGTTGCCTTAGCTTCCCTGACCTATTCCTACAGGAATTCAGTACAGAGATTCAAGCTGATACTGTCGCTTTTCGATCGATCAATTCTTAGGGCATCTCATTTCTTTGATACAAATTATGATGGAACGGATTTTGTTTTCCTCAGTTAATTTTGTCATTTCCGAATAGGAATAGAAACCCAGGTCTCACTCAAGTTCTTGAGAAAAATGGGAAAAGTTTTTCCTAAAATCGTGCTAAATAGAAATATAAACCTATACAAAACCTCTATAGCAAACCAGTATAAGCACATAACTATCTATAAATACCATAATTCTCCTATAACATGCTTTTACAGGACTACAGATGCCATCCATGGCATTAATCCAACAATCCATCTACCATATTAATAGTTCATGAGTGAGATGTCATCTAGGACCTGTACAGAACATCAAAAAAATATAGAGCAAAAGTAGAACTATTAACTTGCTGAAGCATAGTTTCCTTTTTATCATATGTATCATCTACATTTCTATACATAACCAAGATATACATAAAAATCCATAACCATGAAAGAACCGTGTATCAAAATTTGGGTCTTTACATCCAACAATTTCTTCAAGATAACTTCAAAATAATTTAGAGTCCTCAAAAGTCTTCAGATTGAGCTCTAAGTCACTCTTTCTCGTCAGTTACCAGCTCTATAGTCTCATCTGGAGGGGGAAAATAGTAAAATAGTGAGTTAAGGCCCAGCAAGGTACTAAAACATGCAGTGGGTTTCAGAATGCAGAATAGTAATGTATTTATATTAAAGCATAAAAGCATTTAAGGTCAGGACGATTCAAGAAAATAGAATAAGCCTAATTTATCATTAAATCAAGCCTCAGAAATCAGAAGGAAGTAAAATATGCTTCCGTTCAAGATATGTATGCAGATGAATAGTAGTAAGAAAGTACTTACTCATGACGGTGGCAGAATAGTAAATGAAAGCAGAGAAGGCTCAATATAATGAAATGATGCTTCATAAATTAGAAATCAGGAAATAGAAGTCAGAAATTAGAATTTGATATCAAATCAGTGAGTTATAGAAAACCCTTTTTTATCAGTAAAGGACCCTACCAGTAGACCCTACTAGCGGAGGGGGTGAATAATCAAGGATAGATTGTGTTCACTCCACACAATCTAAGGCCAGAAATAGTCATCCCGTCTCATGGGACATCCCTTCTCGCAGGATTCAGTATAGTTACCGGCTAAAAATAGTAAATTACCCTCATGGTTAATGCCTTGAGGAACAGCGGATTACATATAACTCCATGGACAGAGTTATCCTCAATTACCATCATAACGTTCTAAGGCATGCCGAAGAACCTAACCTGACTGTATCTCAGTTACGAGTCCGAATTAACAGTATCATCCTTTTTATTTCATAACCGAAAACCCCTTTTAGTTTCAAAAATTAGTCAGAGTTTCATAATAACTCTTCAGTCAGTTTCAAAATGTACAATGATGATCTAAAACCCTTCAGGTTCTCTTCAGAATATACAAATATAGTTTGAAATCCTTCAAATTTGTTTCAGAATGTACTGTATAAGCTCAAAGCCCTTCAGTTTTGCTTCAGAAGTCCACAGTAATTTATCAATAAAAGTCTGTATAAAATTTTTAGAAATAATTTATTCCAGGAGCTTTATTTCAGTACCAATTAACTTTTATACAACAGAAGTTACAGGTAAAAACCATTAAAACTCCTTCATTTTCGTATCTAGGGTTTTTTCAAAACTTTCAGATGATAAACAGACACTTAACACATGCATTTTCGTGAAATTGAAGCCATATGTTGTAGTATATATGTATAAACATAAAATCTGTCCGAACAATTTATAGGAATAGGCTTTATTTATATAGGACATGGAGAAACATGCTTTTAGAGTATTTTTCGTGTACAGAAAGCAGTAAAAATGGAAAATAGCATCCGAGGTACACTTGCCTGAGCTCGATCTACAGTTACCGTAACTCAGATTGGGACTGGACAGCTAATTTTCCGCTTTTCTTTCTCTTCTCTCTCCTTCCTCTCTTCTCTCCTTTGTTGCTACTCGTGGATGCTGTCCAAAATGAACCAAAATCCCTAAATTCCCCAATTAAAATGCGGGAGAAAAGAGATAATGTGCCTGGTCCCGTGACTAGTGCTCGAGCACCCATCGAGCGCATGGTGAGCGCAAGGTTTCTGCCAGGCCCTCGCTCGAGCGAGTGGTAGGCGCCCAACGAGCACGCCCGTACTCAATTTTGGTGCTTGTTGCCATGCTCGAGCATGCGGCAGGTGCCCGACTACTGTGTGGTAGATCAGTATACAGCAGCAAGCATCCTACACTTTTTACTTCCAAAACTCTTTCTTCCATGCATGTTCAGCCTCATCTCGATTATTATTATTTTAGTTACCATGAAATTATCATGTTTTTGGTTCAGGACCGCACATTTAGGAAAGCTTACATAAGGAGATGGGTACCAAGTTAAAATTCAGTATAGTATTTCACCCTCAAATAGATTATCAATTAAAGAGATTGGTGATTGTAGATTTATTGTTTGATTGTTGCTTAAAGACGCTAAAAGAATTATATTGATAGAAGGAGAACCAATTTGAGGTTTGAAGTGGGTGGCCACATATTTCAGAAGGTAGTTCCTAGGAAAGGAATCTCAAGATTTAGAATGAAATGAAAGTTAAAACTGAGATTCATTGGACTATTTAAAATTTTATAGCGGGTTGGAGACATGGCTGATAGATTTATTTTACCTCTGAGTTTGACAAGTTGTCATGGTGTTTTCCATGTTTCTATATTGACAAATTATATGTATGATCCTTCACACGTGATCGAATATGAACTATTGTGAATTGATAAGAATTTGATGTATGTTGAAATTCCAGTTTAGAATTGGGAAAGAAAGGATCAGATACTGTGTTGCAAGATGATTCCTTTGTTTAAGGTGCTTTAGAGGAGCCATTTGGTTGACGAAGTGGCATAGGAACATGAAGATAAAGTTTAGGAGAAGTACACTTATCTATTTGAGTTTTGAGGTACGTAAATTTAAAGGATAAAATTTTTATAAAGAGGGAGGAGTTATAATACCTTGTTTCTCGTCCAAATAATTTTGTATTATCAATTTATTTGGGATTTATTTTTGGTATATTAGAAATAATTGTGTAATATGAATTTATATAAAAACCATAGCAAATAAGCAATTCGGTGCTTCAGGTATGTCTAATGCGTGCTCATGCGCTTTCAGCATAGTAGGCGCGCCCGAGGAGTGCTTGGAGATCCCTTGAACGTGAATTCCATGAGTGCTCACGCTTGAAGAGCACCTGATGTGATAGAACGGTTTTCTTTTTCCTCAGGAACTTCTATCATTACAGAAAATAGAAAGTTCAGCCCAATTAACAACCTAAAGTTCTAAGGGAAAACAGATAGAGTTTTCTCAAAATTGGGTTAAATTGAAATACAAACCTACAATTATACAGAATAATATCATCATATCCATCAATAGGTATTCTCATTTCAGACACAGGATCACATACACCGTATAATTCTCTAAGGCTTACATTTCACATTTCCTATCCACTATACTAACAGTTTAGAATTGAGATGTCATCTAGGACCTCTATAGAATGCAAAAAACATATAGCGGAAGCAGAATTATAAACCTACGGAAGCATAATTTTCTGTTTCATCACATGCATCACATACATTCTATATACAAGAATCCATATGCATAAGATCCTTGTACAAAACCATATAGCAAAAATCAAGTCTTTACAATTCAACTGTCTCTTTTCAAAGTCTCCAAAATACCTCAGGACTCCAAAAGTCTTCAAGCAGGACTTTAACTATTCCTTCTTATCTGGTACAAGCTCTACCATCTCATCTGGATGGAAAAAATAGTAAAACAGTGAGCCACAACCCAGTAAGGTACATGCCAGTATGCAGTAAATCTCGTTATGCAGAATAGTTATGCAGATATAGCATAGCATGGAAATATTTATGGACAGAACAGTGCATGGAAAATAGAAAAAGCATAATTCAATAATAATTACGCTTCAAAAATCAGAAATCAGTGTAATCATGCTTCGTTAATGATAAATCGATAAAAAACACTTAAGGAAGCAAAAATCGATCTCAACTCTATAAATTATAGAAAAATCCCTTTTCTATTAGTAAACGACCCAAGCAGTAGACCCTACTAGTAAAGGAGGTGAATAATCGAGAATAGATTGTGTTCACTCCACACAATTTAACGCTAGTAACATGAACAGGAGATCCTTCCCGTGGGATCTATCCCCTCTCATGGGATTCGGGATAGGGGTGCCAGCTAGGAACAGTAACTACCCTCTAGGTTAACGCCCTGAGGAAAGGTGGACCACATATAACTCCTTGGACGGAGTTATCATTGATTACCACCATAACATTCTAAGGTATGTCGAAAAATCTAACCTGACTCTATATAAGTCACAGGTCATAATTAACAGTATCAAAAATATTCTTCCTTTTTATTTCTTAACTAAAAATCTTTTCAGTTTCAGAAGTCAGACAGAGTATCACAATAACTTTTCA
>JAOVVI020008510.1:0-14150 GCA_028571085.2 Nepenthes alata
TATTTATGTACATATGATTCAATTATGAAGCCTTGTGGTTTGTCTTTGTTCTTTAATTTGTGGGCAGATTAGGTCAGTTGGTGTTTGTGAATTTATTTAATTCAGTAGATGTGAATTTATTGAATCAGAAGTTGCTCGTGACCTAACATTCATATGTAGGTTACAGATCTGAAAATGTGTAAGCGTTTTATTCTTTTTTGTTTTTTTTGAAATACTGAATTTGTGTTTGATATTCTATGAGTATGATCAGTTATAAAAAAAATGCAAATATTTCCATATGAATAAATAGTAGAAGGGGGAAAAAAAGAAAGGAAAATACATCATTTGAGGTTAAATCGATTAATAGAAGAAGAATTAGATAAAAAATTAGGATACATTCTGAAAAGAAACTTTTTAATATACCAATTTTTAGTTAAATTTTTAATTTTTTTTAAATATTATATTTTGCCTTATAAATGATATTTTTTATTTCAAAAGAGTAAGGCCATCACTTAATACTAGGAGTCTAACATTATTCTTCTATCTTTTTTTCTTGGTGAAGAAGAATCTCCATGCTCTATTTGAATCTTGATAGAAATCTGGGTGTATAATTGAGGATTGAGAATGTTATATCTCTTAAAAAGATCGATTTATTTATTCTCTCTATTTTAATTATTTATTTTAAATGAATAATTATTTTATAATAGTTAACTTTAATTAATTATTTACTTTTTAAAAATTAGTGAAATTATAATTATTTATTAAAAAATAAACAATTATAATATGAAGAATAGGATTCTTTATCTCTATGAGAGAGAGAGTTTTCCCAAATTTGTATGATTGATCTCTTAAAATTATTTTTTAAGTATTATTATTATTTTATATCAGTTAAGCAATTGTTTAATATTTAGTGTAACTGTACATAAATTTTTTTAAAATATATATATTGGATTACTTACTTAATAAAAAAATATAATTAATGCAACTATAAAAATAAAATTTCTCATTTTTTTTTTGTTAAATTAAACGATGACATAATAAAAAAATTATTGTTAGAAATAAACCATGATTTATTATGACCAAATATTACCTTTTTTATACAAACAAGGCTTGTTCACTTGATAAATTAATATATTCGTGCTAGACCCGATAATTTATTGAAATAAGCTAAAATAACAATTACTTAACTTTAAACTGAGATATCACACGTTGAGATTAAGCAACTTAGACTTTAATTATTTTCATATATTATTTTAAAATTTTTAATATCTGTTATTAAATATAATGCGCCTCTAGATCTGAATTATTGAACTAATTAGAAAATTACCTGATTTTATTCGACAAGTTGAATTAAAATGAGTCCAATTTTTGTTATTTTAAATTTAAATTCTACACACCATAACTAATAAATAAGTGGTTAGATGATGGCAGAACTTACTCTTTAATATATTTTATAATACTCAAATTAAAAATCTTTCTTAATTGGATAGAAAGATGAGAGGATGGGATAATGATGCATAGATACATGTCTAAGGAAATTGAGTGTTTGATAAAAGGTTAGATTTTGTATGGTTTGGAGAGAGGTGCGCTCGACGGGGAGCGATTTAGAGAGAGAAGTACACTCGATGAGAAGTAACTTAAAGAGAGAGATACGCTCAATTGGAGAGTGGCTTAGATAGGGACACGTGCACTCGACAAGAAGCAGCTCAGAGAGGGGGAGATATGCTTGACATGGAGCAATTTCAAGAGAGATGTGTGCTAGACACGGAGCGACTTAGAGAGAAGTGCGCTCGATGGGAAGTAGCCTAGAGAGAAACGTGTACTTAATTAGAAGCGGCTTAGAGAGAGATGTAGACTCGACAGGGAGCAGCTTAGAAAGAGATGTGTCTTCAACTAAGAGCGACTTAGAGAGAGATGTGCGCTCGACGGAAAACTATTTAGAGAGAAAGGTGTGTTCGATAGGAAGTGGCTTAGTGGTGTTTCGTCACGTTTGAGAGTCCGAAGATTTGGAGGGTGCCTTAAAATCTTGCATGAGAGATGTTTTTGATCTTCCAGTCCCCCTCCTCTTCAGAGATAAAAGAGTATTTATAGCGTCGGAGTCGGTGTAGCCTTCTTTGGGCCTCACGATTGGTGCTGCGTAAGTTTGTTGAGCTGTCTCAACGATTATAGATGATTGCAGATGATAACTATTACCTTTATGAAAATATTAAAAAATTGTACTTGCTATCTTAGTATGATACGCCATGCAGGTAAATATTTTAGAAATATTTATTGAACTATCAGAATAATTATTATGGCAACCTTATGAAAGGTTTTACTTGTTTGTCTCTGCTATGCTGTCAAAGAGATCGGGGTGGTAATATTATATTGCCCTAATTGCCCGTTGTCAAATGGATGAACCTATTTGGACCAACTGTTGTTGGCTTTGGACCTTGGGCTTCATAGAACCTTTGTTGGGCTACCGTATTCAAGGTGCTTTTCCTCTATGAGTTGGATTCTCGGTCAGGCCATTGGATATCAGACCTATCAAAATAATATTTTATCTTTTGAAATTTTTAAAGTAAATATTTAAAATGTGATATCTATTGTTGATTAATATTTAAAAAAATATAATTTTTTAAAATTACTTTTAATTGTCTTGTAATTTTAAATGAGGTGTCCAATTAGACATAATTAAAATAAAATTTGAGTCAAATAAGGTTTAAATTTAGATAAAATTTTATGATCATTGAATTCAACTAGTTTGGATTTGCCTAGTTAGGCAAAAAATGTAGCTACTCCTGTTCATAATCAAAATTAAGTTGATTTAGATTAATATATAGGCTTCTTATTTTAAAATTTTCATTTAAAAATTCAAATTTAAACAAAAAATATCTAAAAATATAAATATTTTAAAAAATATTTAGGTTATAATATTAACTATGTATTAAAAATAAAAAAAATATTACCATAAAAATTTATTAATTATTTTAAAATATGATCCCATTGAGATGACTCTTTCAAACTTAGTATTTTATTGAGAATATTTGCATTGTTCATAATATGAACCATGCTAAATCTTTTATTTTTTACTGGTGATTATTTTTAATCAAAAATTTTAATCAAGCTTAAATTTTTGATACTATATATCTAAAATTTTAATTAAATCATATCAAATTTGATAAATAATTTAATTTTAATCGAATTTATATCCCATACATGGTTGGTTTGGCCCTATTGCCAATCATATTCAGAACCACTGTAGTTTTGTTTGCTTACCTCTTGTGTAACTTATATATCAAACGATTTAGTAGTCTTATCATTTGATTGCAATTGTTTCTATCAATATCCAATTAGATTGGCCTCTTAGTCATTTTATTAATTTTTTTTATATAAAATATTGCACCGAAACTTGTTATTAAAAAAACCAACTAAAATTATCAGAAATTTCTATAAATTATGGTATTTTTTGCAAAAATGCAATTTATAAATTATATCCGAAGTTATTTTCAAGAGCAATGCCATGAAGATTTTTAGACTATTTTCTCATTTCCTATTTGCATTTTTTGTCTTTTTTCTTTTCCCTAATCGATGATTATTTTCACTCATTCGTTATCAAGTTGTTGATTAACTACGAGTGAACAAACCTCAAAATTACGTAAAAAACTAACTTATTAATAAAGTAAGACAGGTGACAGATAGGACCAACCCCGCAGAGACAAGTTGCCAGTGGAGGGTACCCCTCCATGCTCGGAAAGACCCAGCATTCAGCAAAATGTAGGTATCAATTTGTGTCTTTTAGGACACCTCAAAGGACTCGGACAACAATATGTCACTTGATACTAACCGAATAAATGAAATAAAACATTTATCATTTGAAAATAACATGAATATGGCAGATATTGTATTGTTTAATTTGCATGAATAATAAATATTTCATTGGAGAATAAATATTTATGTGATTTGGGTTTACTTCTTTGTAAATTTTACGCCCGTTACGTACGTTGATTCTTGAGTTTGGCACAAGCAAGGAGTTTTGCACCTCGTTGGTGCAATGTTTGCTCGAAGGAAACCGTTCGATGGGAAAATCGTGAGCTAACGATTTGTACTGTAGATCTAAAAAAAATTTCAGTGGCTAACTACGGGTTAGCCATAGGCTGACAATTTAAGTGGTGGTTACAAATTTTAAGTATTTTGTTGGGTCTGGTCACTCTCTTGTGGATGATTTTAACAAATTAGTTTGTCATCAGGGCGTATTAGCCGGTCAACAAGGAGAGTTGACCGGAAGACGGAGAACGATCAAGTTCTCCGGATAGCCGGAAGGCGGAAGACAGTAAAGTTCTCCGGATGGCAATTGAAGAAGGTCAACAAGAAGAGTTGATCGGAAGGCGGAGGACGGTGAAGTTCTTCGGATAGCTGTGAAAGACGGTCAACAGGAGAGTTGACCAGTTGGCTCGTGGAGAACGCGGACGGCCAACGACTTGGTCGTCTGCCAGGCAATCCAGGACAACGCCAGCTCAGCAGATCTTTTGGAGATCGTGATCTCAAACGGTCATGTAGGAGAGCTTTTCTCAGCTGATCTTCTGGAGCAGTTTTGGAGAGAGCATATTCTTATTGTTGGAAAGGACGAATCGTGCACTTTTTCTATATATATGGAATATTGCCTCAATCATTGGAGGCACAGAGCAAAGAAGTTGTGAAGGAACAAGAGATGAGTGTACCACCAGTGAGAAGGAGAAGAAAGAAAAACAGAGAGTAAAAGAGTTGGGTGTTTCCCGTTTACTCCGGTGAGGTTTTTTTTTATTATTCTCGGGTGCGTAGCGGATACTCCATCTTGGAGGTTTGTAACCTATTTTCACATAGTGGATTTGTTGTCGACTCTGTTCCCGTGGTTTTTCCTTGGTACTAGGGTTTTCACGTAAATATGTGTGTGCTTCTTTCCCTTCATTGTGTGCCATTCTATCCGGCAGGATCCCAACAAATGATATCAGAGTGACAATTGAGTCTCTGCTGATACCCAACGGGTTTCAGGGCAGTTTGAATGAGAGTCGTATTTCAAACACTACGAATGTCGAACTTAGAGGGGGAAAGAGAATAGAAAAAGGATGAGACTTTAATAACTGGTCGAGTTTTAAATTTTACATTGATCTGCACCATTTTGAAGTATAATGTTCTGGTCATTGTATAGAAGTTTTTTATCTGTAGTTTTCTTCATCTGCTCTTTTTTTGTCATTGCTCAGTTTGTTTGAGTTTGCAATAACTCTTAAGGTTATTTTGAAAGATTTATCATAACTAGATTTATATAATAGTGAGAGCTTTCCAACTCTAAATTTTATATTTTTTCTCAATTAAGAAGAATTTTTGCATAAAACCCGTGTATTTGTTGTGCTGCATGATTTTTACTTGTGATGAATTTTAGAAATGGTGGGAATTAAGGAGTTTGATAGAGGAGGCCGGATTTGAGGGGATACATCTCTCAGAGATGATATGCTCCACCCATTTCTTATCTTCGCTAGTGAATAAAAATTCAATAGTGGATATTTTAACCCATAATAATATTATATATTATACATTTAATTTTTTATAATATTAATATCCATTAGATATCTAACATATTAAATCTCACGGTTGAATTTTTTTCATCTAATAAATCAAAAAAATATGCACTCGACACATCTCTCCATCCCCGATTTTGAGGAGGCCACCTTACCGTATTGTCACGGGTCGATACATTTGGTGCCAACAGATAGTCCAATCCTAACATCGAGGGTGCATATGGCACATGAGCTGAAAGATGATTCGGTAACAATATGCTTTAAATCACTGTTTATTATTCTTGTTTGGTGACATGAAATATCTTTGTCCCTACCATCTCATAAGATTTCTTTTTCACTCAATTGCTCAGTGCTAGTGGCCCAAAACAATGGCACAAAAGATCCCAAAAAAAAAGAGAAAGAAATTAAATAAATAATTAACATAAGCAACCGAGCTGAATAACTATGACCGCTCCTGTTAAATAGAATATTTAGGATTCTAATTTAATTAAACCCTAATCTAACATATAAACTATAATAAAAAGATATTTTTTAATGGCTATTAAAATATTCTATTTATACTGATAGACTCATACGTAATAAATATATCAAATGTTAAAAAATATATTAAAGGTGGTTAAAGAGTATTTATTAAGTTATTTTTTTAGAGTATTATATATATATATTTTTTGTAATGAAATCGACCATTGCTCTTTTTGAGTTCATCCTATTTGATGACTTGAATATTTGTCCAGTTTCAATAATCAATATATTCCACAAATCTTCAAAGGGACACATTATTCACTGAAAGCGTCAGCTCACGTTTGCATGCGCGTTTTGTACGTTTTGCCTCGTTGGCCGTTGCGGCGTTTAGCTGCTCGCCGTTCGATTGAGAGTGACGCCGTTGGTGGTGGTGGGGTCCGTCTCGGCCTCCTGAAGAAATTCCTCCGGGCGTTTTGATCCTTTTCCTGAGGCCCCACATAAATAGAATCATCACGGCACGTAGTGAGATGTGGGCCTTCTAAAGGGCCCACTTGGCCCACGGCCCACCATCTAGTTGAGCCCACCGGCTGAATAATAGTGATCGAAGAATGCCATGGAATAAAACCAAATTACTAGAGGGAGAATCCTCTCAGAAGAAAGGATAATCCCAGGGAGATATCCTTTAAATATGCTTGCATGATTATTGATCGATATAACATTTTCTCTACTTATATAAGTAAACTTATAAACAAAATTAATGAATAGATATGTTTTTTAGATTTTATTTAAATTACGATTAGTGTCATGTCTTAACTGATACAGTGACAAAAAATAAGTAATACATCACATTTTTCACGGCGTCTAGTTCTTATATTAGCCATTTCTTATGCATATTTAGATATGTTTTTGAAGAAAAATATGATATTAAAATTTTGTATCAATTAAACACATAACAGAAAGAGAAAAGAGAGAGAGAGAGAGAAACAAATAGGGAAGAAAAGGAAATGTCTAGTGCCGATTTTGTCGGATGATCTATGGCCGATCTGTACACTAATCTCCTTTGATTATGACCAACGTGTATTGTTGCCAAATCTAATATGGTTTCATATCAAGTTCTAGAATTAGGTTGTTATTGCCATTACTCTATGAGATAATATATTTCTATATATGAAACAATTTATCTACCAAACAATAAAAGACGAATGTAAAATGAGAAATTTGCATTTAAAGCTTGCGGGCACCAATTGAAGGTCATTCCTAGGCCCACTGTTAGATAAATCGGTATCAGTGATAAAAGTGATAAAATACATTCAAAAATCAGATATTAATCTTACAAGAAAGATATTGAATATTAACATATTTTAAAAAAATAAGTAGCAAAGTAATTAAAAATAATAGAATAGTACATGAAATGTATACTATTACTCAGTTTATTATTTGTGATTTTATTTTTATATTATATAGGATATTATTTTATGACTCAAACAGTAACAACAGATCTATTATCAGTTATAGATCAAAATTGCAAAGAGAAAATGCATATAGATATCCCACATTTTATGGGCTAACTGATGAATCTTGTTTGTTAATCAAGAACTAATTAGGAGATTTGAAATAAGTTGGATATAATAAGTTACATTAGATGTGTATAATTGTCTTGTCTCTATGAGGATTAACATAAGTTGCATATTAAAATTTTAAAATTTATAAACTCTAATTTAATAGGTCATAAATACTATATTAATATAGTATTATTTTAAGAAATATCATAAAGTTGAATACATTTGGATGAGAAAATTTTAATCTTTTTTCATTTTTATCATCTCAAACTCACTTTTCTTCCAAAATATATGCATTTTTCAATAATTAATTCATCAATAAATGCATTATCTATAGGATTCTTTATAGTATTATTGAGGAAAGATCAGACCCATCCTGAAAATGACCATTGCCATGGAGACTAACTAAAAGAAGGCTTTATCTAAGGCTTTTCTTATTTTTTCTTACTTACTTTTTTTTTTTAAACTTCATGTGGAATTAATTGCATGGCTAGAAATAGCAATCAAGTTTCTCACTTATTAATCGCCGGTCTACTCCATTTGGCTTGTTAATGGCCCCGGGTTTGCTTCCGCTGACCCCGACTATGTTTGCCATGGAAGTACATGGAGGGTCTCATATGTTAGTTTTTGGGTTATATATATATAATCCTTAGTCATATTATACATGTCTTTTTTTTTTTTAATTTTGGTGTAATTAGAAGCTATTGCTTGTGTTGCGTTCTTGATCTTCCGGCCGCCAATCGATCAAGGTTCGAGCGGAATCACGCGTTCTAAGACGGACGAAAAAGTGCAACACAAAATAAAATGTGAAAGAAAAAGAGGGGACGAGAACACTGGGCGCGAGGATTTTAACGTAAAAAGTCCCTACTGGCAGTAGGGTGGCTGGACGGTCGGCCACGTGGAAACCCCTTGCCCTATAAATAGGAGGCTGCTGCGTGAGAGGGAAATTGAGTTAGAGTTTGAGAGCAAGCTTGTACTAGTGAGAGTGTAAGGAAGATTGGGTAAACAATCTTGGAGAGAAAAAGGACTGTGTGAAGGAAAAAAGAGGAGTGCACTACCGGTGAGAGAAGAAAGAGAGAAAATTAGAGTGAAAAGAAAAAAATGTTCTTCTTGGTTTGCTCTGGAGAGTTTTTCTATTAGACTTCTTGAGTGTGTAGCGGATATTCCATCTTGGAGGCTTTGTAACCTATTTTCATATAGTGAATTTGCTGTTGCCTCTGCTCCCGTGGTTTTTCCCTTCGGTTCCAGAAGGATTTCCACGTTAAATCTGGTATATTCTCTCGGTCTGTGTCTGTCCGTTAACCCTTCTTGGCTGTCCGTCCGTGCGCTGTCCCTCTGTCTGAGTGTTTTGTCCTCTCGGCCATTGCGCTCAGGTGTATTCTGTCCGAGCGCCCATTTTGCCCCAACATTGGCTCCACATTCATTGCCAACAATCTATTGAGTAGATTGTTTGAATATGAGTCACTTTCATGTCGGCTCATATTCGATTGGCAAGTCGATAGGTTTAGTCGAATACACATGGATATAATATTGAGGTGAAATATTGTTGTATTCGTCACGAGCGCAAGCACGTGCGGCATTATGGGTGGATGACTATGTTCTGGCCAAAATAATGATACTTGGCCGGGTTGGCAATGCTAGGCAAGATTGAAGTGTCGACTCGAGTGATGATGCTTGCTAGAGTGGTGTCGCTGAGCCGGTGTGATGAGGCTAATCCGATCCATATTGATACAAAAGTCGGCCGAGTGCTTTGATACAAAGGCCGAGGTTGGACCAATGCAGGGCCAAGGTCGAGGACGGCCTAATTGATTCGTCAAGGACGGCATGTTTCGAGAGTTGGCCACTTGAAAAGTCCAGTACAAGCAGTTGACTTTGTAGAATAAATAGTTGACTTTTTAAAATTAGTAACCGATTTTATAGAGTAAGTTACCTACAAAATTCAGAGTAGGGATACGACTTTACAGAGCATGTGGTAGATTTTGTAGGGCACACAGCTAATTTATAGTGCAGGTGCCGCTCAGTGAGAAGATCTATCTATATATATGTATATCGTTACGATTCGAAAATTGTAAGAAACAGAATATACAATGAGTCATACTTTACTTCAATACTCTGTTTTTTAGAGTTTCTATAACCAATGATTTCTATAACCCAAAATTTTACATAATAAAATTTGTTGACTAAATATCTCGTAATTTTCTTTCATTTTTTCAGAAGATTTCTACGTAAATATTGTGTTTTGTTCTCTCTTCTTATTGTGTGTGATTATTGTTATCGTTTATCTTCTCAATTTTACTATCTTGCCGGTGTCCATTCTCCAACACAGACATTCTTTATGATCACTCCATGATTACAAAAATTCAGAGGTACTTGTGGCTCTCTTGTGTCTTCCCATTCCCACTTCCATGAACGCACCAAGTATATTGAGTTAGACTGCCATTTGGTTCGCGACAAGATTCAAGATGAAAGCATTCGGCATCATCATGTGACCACCCATAATCAACTAGCAGACATGTTCACCAAGATCCTGCCATCACATCGTCTGCGACTTCACTTATCCAAGATGGGCATCATTAACATATATGCTCCACCTTGCCGGGGGGTATTAGAAAATATTACATAATATTGCTAAATATTACATAATTTGTCAGTTTATTTTTTGTCCATATTTTGGTGATTGCCTTTCCCGTTTCTTTCCCATTTGCCCCTTGTATTTCTTTCCGTTTATTTTTTTCTTTCCGTATTTTGCTTTGCACATACTGTATAAAGAGGCTGCATTGGATTGTGTAAACGATTGAACCAAAATGAATAAAGTCACTGGCGTCCGTCGTCTTCATCATTCCTTCCTGAGCGTATCTCTGTTGTCGCCCATTTTTCTTCTTTCTTCTTCGTTCTTTGTCTTGCGTTTTGCTTAAAGAAAAACTTACATTGTACATATTATTTATTTCTATTATTGGCAAAAATTTTGAACAATATTAGATGATATATCATAAAATAATTTGATAGATTGATTCATTATAACCAAGCTCGTATTTAATCAATAAATTTCAGAAGCTTTTTTCCTTCATTTATAAAGAGATTTCCTTTGTAAAATCCACTGTCCTTGATTATATAATTTCATTCTTGTTTTATCATCAATATTCATTTCCTCACGAATTCAAACAACAATGGCATAATAAATCGATCATTATAGAAATTTCTCATGCAAAATTTTAGTAAGCCTCACAGTAAAAATGCGATTTTAAGAATCAAATTCAAGGCCACTTACCCATAAATCTATGATATTAAGTTCAGAAACTAACTTATCTGAAAAAATTAAGTTATTAGACAAAATTTCAATAATAATTTCATAAACTCACGCACGCAATGCTTCCCTTTGCCTACTGTCTTCACCACAATTGATGCTTGTACAGAATCCAGTATATAAAAGGAGCTTTGTTCTATATCAAATATGAATCATATGAGATCTACAGATTGAGTTATGTACGTATAAATGGGGGAAATTAAGCAAAAGAATTACGACCCCTTCATCTTTCCTACTTATCTTCTTCAGCCATTTGCGTGCGAACGCGGCTTCTCAGTTCTTCAAATGCCTTCATGCTTTCAGCATCAAACCCTCCGGCGAACTGGAACAAAAGCGTGGCCAAATTAGACAACTTCTGGTTCATCTTTGAAGTACTGCAATCTTTTCGGGTTCCAGTTTTGATTCAGTTGGACGGCTTTTAATTTTATGGATATTTTTAGAACAGTAAATATTTAAGAAGGGTGTTCAAGCAGCCCATAATCTGTTAAACCTAAACCGAATCGGTTTAAATATATATATTTTTCTAAATAATCTGATGTTTTTATCAATTTTTTTGAAAAAAAAAACCATTAACCTGAATTGATCCGTACCAATTTGATCAATTTATTATGTAATTGTAAGGTTTGATTCCAAAACATTATTCTAATGATATCAAATTTAATTAAACTGATGAATCTTTAATATTAATTACGGATTTACAGAAAAAATTAAGTATTAAGCCGAAAGGGGTTGGCCGAAGTAACACTTGACGAGCGCTTGATCCACATATGAACATATTTTGAAAAGAATATCCATGTTTGAGGTACGCGTGAGTTGCCTAATGCATGTTTTGATCAAAATATTAGCGCATGGTTCATACTAGTTAGACACTTATGTACAGTACAGATTTTGCTTCTGCACTTGACAAGAGTACGTGCGTTAGTAGTTTATAAATAGGTCATTTGATCAATTTTGGCTCATTTTATGCATAATTTTAAGAAAAGAGAAAAAAAAGACGAAAAGAGAAAGAAAATGAGAGAGACGGAAGGAGGAGGTGATTTTTAGGAGATAATATGTAGTCGATCTACTCATGGATTGTATTAAATTTTAGTCGAGCAGTACTGAGTTTTGACCCATTTTTACATGTGGCCTTTGTATCCTTTGTTTGGATAAATATATTACTATTTTGACTATTTAATAGTGGTTGCTGCAAGCTCCTGTCTCTACATTTGGCTTGGGTTTAAATTGATTTAGTGTTATTCATGGGCTAAAGTTAGTGTCTAATTTGATCTTTAATGAAATTTAATTTGGGATTTGGACGTATTAGGATAAAAACTAGTTAGGAATATTTTATAATGGTATTTTTTATGATTAGTTAAAACATGATTTTTTCAAAAATTTTGAAGTATCGGTGAAAATCGACGCCAAATATATGCCCATTGTTTGCAAATGAGTCATATTTCAATATCCGCACTTAACTTGTACCTGATAAGTACATGTGTGTATTTTATCCAAAATGTCCACGCATAATGTTTGCGTGAGTCGCGCATAAGCGCCGTTTGTTTAGAATACATATGCTTAATATAAGCTCGAGTCGCGCATGAGCACCACTTATCCAGAATACCCAAACATGATGCGCATCCGAGTTGTGCATGAGCGCTTCGCATATGATATGCACTACATAGCACATGTATTGGGACGTGGACCTCTTACTAAAACTTTTGCATTAGAAGTGTGCTCATTTGCCGCACGTAAGCTAGGGCACTACTTTTTAAATGCACGTATATTTTTGACATAATTTTTAGCGTTATCTATATATACCTTACTTTTATTTATTAATTGTGTAACCAAAAAGTGCAAAAAAGCTACAATCTCAAAGCTTTGCTTCTAAAAGTGAATAGCCACCATAAGTTTCAGAAAACCAAACATTTACTATTCTAATAAATTGTTAATGTTTTCTCACCTCACACAATTTTCATTGTTTTCCATACTAGTTTCAGCCTATAAGCTTTTATTAGAATATTAGTGGTGTGAATATTGGGATCTAATAATATGTAAAAATTCTACAACAAGTGAAGTAAGATTGATAAGACGATCGAAAAATATCCGATTTTACTATAGTAAGCAAATTTAAGGCTTTCTTTAATAAGGGTCATAAGTTGAAAGTAAATCGGTCAAGGAGTGTGCCCGTAGAAGTTTGGACGGTTTACTCGATAACGGCTAGTTGTCGAGTTTTTTTCGTAATCTAAACCTGTGTGTTTATTGTTTTACTATTCATATTTGTTTTGGTGTTAAACTTGACTATTAATATTTATTTTGATTTACATCTAATAATGAATATATTTAACGTGTATTATATATTTTAAAATATTTTACTTCTACAAGTTTATAGGGCCGAAACTAATAGAGATTAGGGACCTCCCTAGTCTTTTTAAATCTGATTTTAAGTTATATATGGGTTTTGGAAATCACAAAATTTGGGTTTTGAGCCGGGGATGTGACAATATTAGACCCAACTAAGACAAATATTATTTATACACCTACTTGTACCGAAATCACTGAGTTTGGTATAGAAAGAGATGGAGAGAATAAAAATTAAAATAGAGTGGGATCATATTTTTGATAATTTTGATATAATTAGATTTATGAATAATATTTCTTTTTATCAAATTAACCTTATGAATGGATTTTATGCCAAGTAGGTCAAACTAGTTCAGGAGCTCAATGTTCGGTTACATGGACCGAAAACACACTAAGTACTAGCAATGATGAGGGCAAGCCGGGGGCATCGAACAAAAGAACTCCCTTTTATGGGAGGAAACACTGTCATATTCATTTCTATTGAGTTTTGGTTACTCCCTTGGAGATGCCGCAATAAACGGATGGCCATCAGAGGATTGTATAATATTCATGTCACGATCAAGGTGCTTGCGTTCATGGCAAGCGGCCTAGAGGCGGTCTGCACTCGTGGTTCGCTCGAGTGGAGCTCGAGCGAGAATTCTAATTTGTTGCCGACACATTTGCACTTGAGGATTGCTCGAGTGAAGTTTGAACACCAATTCCAGAGTCATTCACGCTCGAGGTGTGTCTGTCGGGAACTCAAGAGAGGCCCAGGTTATAAAGTCCCGCGAATGCGATTTTAAGGTTATTTCAAAATTATTTTCACACAAAGAGCACAGCACAAAAAGGGAGGAGAGAAGAAGAGAGAAGAGAAAGAGGTTTGGCATTTAGATGAGGTTCGATTTGACTTTCATTCTTCGCCAAGGTTTGATACGTCGTTCTTGAGATAATTTCTCAAAACGTATTTTTATTTGGTTACTCTTATTTATCGTT
>JAOVVI020008511.1:0-14150 GCA_028571085.2 Nepenthes alata
GTCTTGAACTTAATTGTCCTCTATGATTGAATCTTATGAATTGGTTGTTCTATTACTTCATATACCATGCATATAAGAGACAAAACAGAAAATTAACAAAAGTCAATTATAATTTACCTTGTGAAATAATATGTCCACAATTAGATTGAAAAATATAGATTGACATATTGAAAATGAAAGGGGGGATTTCAATTAAGTTGTATAATTATTTGACACTCATTATTGATAATTTTATAAATCTCATTGTGTGAAATAATTTTGTATGATAGGAGAAATTGGTATGCTTAACAATTTCATCTGCCTAATTTCTTTTCCCAAGGGGAGATTTTTTGTATGCTTGTATTTTGATGACAACAAAAGAGGGAGAATATTATATTTGATGCATTAAACAGTTTAAGTGTTTGATACTGTGCCTTCATGGAAATACACTATTGCATCAAGTACTTGTCATCATCAAAAGAGGGATATTGTTAACTTTAGATTGCTTTAATTATTTTGATAATAACAAATATATATACAATAGATTATAATTCTAATTGATTGAATATATTCGGATTAGGAACTTATAAAATTCTATGAAAAATCATTTCTTTGTGTCAATGCACAGTATGGACATAAATTTGAGATTTGTGTACATTATGACATTAATTTAATTTAAATTTTTATAGTGCCCTTAAATTCTAAAAAATATTATTTGTAGAAACTAGACATCATGAGCTTTATGTTAATATATTGTATAAGAAATTTGGATTTATATTTTGAGAATAATAATTCCATAAAATTGGACAATATGCAGAGATATATGCTAAAAAATTTAAAACGATAATACTATAATATTTTGCACATATCTTGATGTAAAAAATTGATTTGAATTCGATTCAAATTTCAGATTAAAGTAGACTATACGGGCATTTTAAAAATGTATTATTTATATTTTTTAGACTTGTCAACTAGTCAATACAATTTTTTTTAAATAGAAAACAAGTTCTGTCATAACAAATACCAGATTGACACAAGCCTAGTATTTGAATTTTCTCTCTCAAACGGTAATATGTCAAAAGCTGATTTTTTGCAACACGAAATTAGACAATGATTATGCTTTGGTATCTTTTGTCGATTTTTTAAAGTTAGAGAACATTTACTTTCAAAATTGTTAATATGATATGCTAATGCTAAAATGCCTCCTTATACCCACAGGTTCTTTGCTTTTATCTTCTTTGTAAGCTCAATTCCTCACACATGAAAAGAGCTTGCTTTCACTTGAAAAAAATTGGTCTTCTTTTGAGCATAAGTTTTTCATATCTTTGTTGAAAGAAATTTATACTAGCTTACATCTTCTTTGAGAGAATTTTGTAATCAAAATCTCGTAATAGAGAAAGAGTAAAGGTATCACTCTTAAGAAAATTCCCTAGTATTCGAGTGTTGATTGATGTTGAAAGAGTTGATCTTTACCCAAGAAAAGATTGATTTAGTGCATTTGAAATCTAAAGCGTGACTTGGGGACTGAATATAAGCGCAACTAAACTAGTATAAAATATAGTGCCTAATCTCTCTTTCTATACTCTTTATTTATTTATTTTGTTTAACTTTGCATACCTAAAATTAAACAAACTGAAATTATAAAAAACTGGAAACAACCTCATTCACTCCCCCTCTTCAGTTGATTATTGGGGCAACACCAACTACTATGGTGAGGATTGGGATTTATTAAAGTTCCATTTCATCTCCCACAACCATCACCAAATTCCAAAAATATATTCAGACTTGCCCCTGAATTCCCATTCCCTGCTAAAAAGAGAGAAACAGCTCAACCAAAGATCAAAAGTTGAAAATACTCCTGCAAGTTAAAATTTTGAGCATCGACTATAACCCACTACATTTGCAAGAGATCTTTAGTTCACCACCTGTCTGCCATTCAATGTATAAAATCACTTTATGTACAGTATCATATTAAATGAGTCTGAAGATCCAACCTGAATTCTTTATCAATTCCTACACAAAAACTGTTCTTGCTTCAGCGGCCTCTTTTATAGGCTTTACAAGGTCCTTTGTCCACCACTAATTGTTTAAACGACCTTTTAATGGCCCTCAAAACAGTTTACCAACATTTCTAAATACTTCTAGAAGCCTCTCTGTAACTACTACTTGCCTCCATCTTGCTGATCCAGTGGGGTTGCCAGCAGTAGTTCATGGGTTGCTTCATCTGGTGCAGTTTTGGTCTAATGTGCTCATGTAGAACTTTTCACTCTGATCTCTCCCAATCTGAATGCAGCCCTAGAAGTCTCGGGCCAAACAAGTTACATGTGGCTGTCACCTCCTTCCCCGTTATGCCTTTTCACCTTAATGTTCGACTATCTTAAAGCCCCATCACAACACCCATAAAGTTGAGTGAGCATCCCCATAAGCACTATCCATTTAAAGTTTTGAATTAATAACCTGTCTATTTTAAGCTGGATTGGGCATCAAACTAGAATCTTGATGATTCTATCCTTCATTATGTTTTCATAATTGAAAAAATATATTCAAGAGGAAACAGAAAATATATAATAGTTAAGCTATCAAACTTAACATATTGAAAACTCAATTACTAAATGAATGAGCATAACGTAGGCATAACATGATTTGCCAAAAGTTTCAAAAACTGAGAAATGAATTACCATTATTCTTGGTGTCTTCTTTATCTGCCAGTGCCTCTGCAATCAATAATAATCAAAAAAGTCCAATGAGTAATGAACATATTTTAGAACATAATAGCATTATAACTGCAAACATATCATCAAAATATGGCAATGTCTAACACTAAGATTATCAACTATAAGGCTATAAAAGTACAGATACACTATCAAGTTCCAATTTACTTCAAGAACCTCCTTGTGTTTCACATTCTTTTATTCCCTAAATTCTAGGGGCAATTGACAAAATGGCATTTAGACCCACAAACACCTAAAATGGGTGTATAGTTGCCTTTTCGTGCAAGACAAATACACAATGAATTGTAGATCTAGATGTTCATTACCTTTCATTCACCAAGCATAAAC
This sequence comes from Nepenthes alata, assembly GCA_028571085.2. Taxonomy (NCBI): domain Eukaryota; kingdom Viridiplantae; phylum Streptophyta; class Magnoliopsida; order Caryophyllales; family Nepenthaceae; genus Nepenthes; species Nepenthes alata. Next base: position 3,039 of record JAOVVI020008511.1, read on the forward strand.
AGATAAGGTAATTTAAATGCTAGGTAGCTGTGATACTGCAGATATAAGAAGGGCCTTAAATATTCACTTGTCTAGAGTTAGTTGACTTGAGTAGTTCGTCCAATGTTTCGTCTGTAAGCTGACTCTTATATTTATAGTGGATCATATAGTTGGACATTGATAGACAAAAGGATTTTCTAAGAATACATTATCCTCGAGTTTCCCTTCATCACCAAGTCATGTGTTCTTTACTTCACTGAATATAAATTATATTATCAGTTTACACCTAGTGAATAAATGATAATGAACATTTAGATCTACAATTCATTTATGCTTATTTGACTTGCGCTAATAATTTGTACTTTTATGAAAAAATGCCTATTCACCCCTCTAGGTATTTGTGGGTCTAAACATCATTTTATCGTTTGGTACCATAGTCATTTACATCCTTGACACAGAATGTGTTAAGAGTGAGCTAAGAGTTAAGGTTTATGTTGGGTGAATTTTGAATTGGTGTTACTGGAATTCGTTTTTTTGTATATCTATTGTACTTTGTTTTAACACAGAATTACCAAAGAGGGATATTATTAAAACTTTCATTGGCAAACCCTGTGACAAAAAATTGTGTTTTCAGTCAAATCATAAATGTCTTGGGGTTCACTCAATTAGATCAAAGCTGGTTCAAGTATTTAAATATCAGCAGACGACCTTCCTCGAGATGTACTCAAACTTTGGCTCAAGTGAGAACCAGTTATTTCACACTATGCATGTCTCTGCAACCGCTTTAAATAACAAGCAGTTAAACTTGGCACCAAGAAAAAAAAAAGCAGTTATCTCTCACTATACATATCTTAGAACAACTTTGATTGACCGATAGTTAACTATTGTCCCTTACACATTGCTCTGATCATGTTTTTACTGGCATTTCGTTAATTAACCACAATTTAATTTCTTTGAAGGGATACCCAAAACTTCATGCTTATAGAAAGCACTACCTGACTTTATAAAGAGTCACTAAACCTCTAAGAGATTTTCATATTTCCATTTGATGAGGTGTTTTTGATATATTTAAAAAATCTCTCACCCACCACCTTTGAAATGCATTACCAACTTGCAATCCTATGGAGTTCCAATATGTTACTCGTACGTAGAATTGAGATATTGTTTGCGCTGTAAGAGTCTCTAAAAGAAAATCACAGAAGTTTAAAAGGACTTCAGATCTGTGACTTGGAGGGCCAATCTGGAGAGTGAACTCTTCGGTATAAGTCACATGTCAGGGAAAGTCTGTTACAAGGGTCTGATGTGTCTTTACTTATTGTATTGTACATTAACTTTCTAATAAATTTGTCTTTTACTAACTTGAGAAACCCAAAGAGTATCCGCTCAAGCTGGTTGGTTTTTGAATTTCACTTTGTCAACATGATAGTGTGTTATTTAAATTTTCTTTAAATTTTTAATATCTTGTTATGGTTGTGGCTGCCTAGACTCTAGGTGCACCCTTTTTTTCTAAGACAAGGGTCTAAACAACCCAGACAACAATTTTCATCTTAGTCAAGGGATTGCAAAAGAGGAAGATCATTAGATCTGACAATGTTGGGACCTTCATTACATTATTTGTGGATTTTATAGTTAGTGATTCAAAGCCTGAAAGTTTTTTTCTCAAAAAACATTCTCAAGTTTCCATTCGTCGCCAAATCCTGTGTTTTTTACATTACTAAATTTAAACTACCTCATATTTTAATACTTGGTGAATAAAAGACAATGAGCATTTGCATCTGCAATTCATTTACGTATATTTGATTTGTATCTATTTGTATTTTGCACTTTCGCATAAGAACACAAATTCATCCACTAGGTGTTTGTGAGTCTCAACACCGTTTTCTTCAATTTGTGGCAAAGCGAGATGTTGATCCTTGACCCACTTTGCTTCTGAGTGAGTCCAGAGTGAGTTTATACACTGATATTTGTTTGTCATGAAAGTTACCAAATGGTGAGATTGTTAGGTCAGTTTTTAGAGTTAGCAAATTTTGTTACAATGTGTTGCAACTTAAGTGTTTTATTTTACTTTGTTGGGTTGATATTGGCTAAGCAAGAGATTTGTAAGCCTCTTTTGTCAAAACAAAATTATGTTGAAGTAGTTAGCACAAGTCAACAAGGTATCAACAAGAATTCAGCTCAAATCAAAATTTTCCAAAAACTGTCTAAGACTGCCCAGAACCAGTTAGCATTGTTCAGTAAGACATCAGCTAGCACACCAATTCAGTTACGTATATTTGACCTATGTTGATTTGCTTTTTGCAGTTTTACAAAAAAACACCTATTCATCCACTAGGTGTTTGGGAGTCTCAATGCCTTTTTTTTCTTTTCAATTTGTGTCAAAGCCATATTTTGATCCTTGTCCCACTTTGTTTTTGAGTGAGTCCAGAGTGAATTTATATGGTGCTATTTGTTTTGCCATGAAGGCTACCAAATGGGGAAATTGTTAGGTCAGGTTTCAGAGTTGGCAAAATTTATTACAATGTGTTGCAACTTAAATCTCTTATGTTATTATGTCAAGTTGATATTGGCTAAGCACAAGAATCGTAAGCCTTTTTAGTTGAACAAAATTATATTGAAGCAGTTAATACGAGTCAATAAGGTATCAACAAGAATTCAGCCCATGTCAAAATTTTTCAGAAACTGTTCAAGACTGCCCAAAACCAATAAACACAGTTCAGTGAGATATCAGCTCAAGCCAAAAACAGTTCCTTGAGCCACTACACTAAAGTGCTTTGACTAAGAAGTTACTATTTAACCAGGAAGTTCCTGCATGTAAAGGGATTCAACTTCTGAAATTAAAGTGGGAAAATACATTAATCAATTCCCTTAATTTAGAGAAAACCCTATTGGTAGCTCAGATCTTTAAGGTATTTGAAATATTTTTTATATTTCTATTTGATGATATATTTGCGAAAATTTTAAAAATCTCTCGCCACAACCTTAAAAACACATAATTAAGGCATTGATTTTGGCTAGTTGACGGAAGATACCAGAAATCCAAAAGGAACCTAGATGCATGGAATGGAGGGCTAATACGAAGAGTGGAGTCTTCGATAGCAGTCATGTGTTATGAGGAGTCGACTAGGAAGTCTTATGCGTCTTTACCTATTGTATTCTAAATTGACTTTCCAATAGATTTGCTTTTACTAGTTTGTCAAGTCCGGAGGGTTTTCTCTCAAAATGGTTGATTCTTAAATTTCCCTTTGTCAACAAAATGGTATATCATTTACATATTCGAAAGTTTTTTTATTATCTTGTAATGGTTGTGGTTGCCCAAACTCTAGGTACATCCGGTTTCTGAAGGCTTGGATCTAAATCTCAGTTTTGTTAGTAATTAACCAAGTTATTAAAATAGCTATGTGGCTCAAAATTGACTAATCATTTTCCTTTTTAAATAGTTGTAGGCAATTGAATGATGCCCTCTTGGCATCCATAGTAGTATTTCTTTGTTAGTGATCAAAATAGTGTTGTCTATCAGCCTCTCTTTTGCCACCAACTAGGAGAATTCAAAGCAATCTTCTTGTACAGGGCATCTTAAGCAATGTAAACTTTCATAAACCTTCTACTTAAAACTTTCAGGGATAGGTGGAACATTAAAAGAAAAATTCTTGGAGGAATTTTATAAGGAGATCCAAGAGATCCCACATGGGTAATTGACTTAGGAGATCTCAATGGTCATGCTGGACAATGTGCAAACGTGCATTCAACAGTGCAAGGGCTATGTCTGCAGGTAAGGAAATGAAGGAGAGCATATTTTGGATTTTTCCGTGGCCTAGGATTCTATGATGGCAACCCCGCATTTTAAGAAAAGTGATCACATATAAGAGTGGGTCATCCAAAGCTCATGTTAATTAGTTCATAATGAAGAAAAAAGATTGTTTGTGTTGTAAGAAGTAAGAACTATACAACCATTTCCAGGGAAAGTTTGACTATACAATAGTGTGTGCATGTTTTAGATATGCATCTTAAAAAATTGGAAGAGAAAGGGGGATAAAAATAATTAACCAAGCACTAAATAGTGGAACTTGGAGGGTGACAAATAAAATCTCTTTAGAGAAAACAAATTAAATGAACGCACTTGGACCCTTGAAGGTAGTAGCAATATGTGGGATGCTATGGCCAATTAAATTTGAAAAGCACCCAAAGAGATTTCAAGGGAATCAAAAGCGGTTGTACCATGACAAAAAAGAAGTTAGGTAGCAGAGCAAAAAAGTCCAAGAGGTAGTGAAACACAAGAGAGATCGTTGTATGACATCCATAAGTGTAGAAACAATAAGAGGTCGAGGTAAAAATATGCTAAAAAGGCAAAGAAGACAGTGAGTGAAGTCCAAAACAAATGACGGCTTTTAAGAGCAACTTAAACACAAATGAGGGAGAAAAAGCTTGACATGTATCAAAGATAGTTAGGAGCAAATACTTTATTTTGAAGAGAATTCTAAAATTTATGGCAGGCCTGTACAAGCAGCTCAACACAAATGAGGGAGAAACAATAAAACTTGAACCAAGTGATGTGTATCAAAGATGATGAGTAAATACTTGTTGCAGAAGAGGATACCAAAGATATATGGATGATATCTCTCCGCAACCATTTTAATGGAGATTGGAAGAACAACATGTGCTTGAAGAGCTTGGAAACTCTTAACAGTGAATCAAAAGTGCTCTTATTTTCAGCATCTTGAAAGAGAGAAAGTTATTGAAGATGATTTAGGCAAGAAAAAAATTGGACCAAGTGGTGTCCTAGTGGAGGCTTGGAAATGTACAATGAGGAAATTCACAGTTGAATAAATAGTTTCCTATGTAATAAAAAAAGTCAGATTGGTGGAGAAAGAGCAAATTCATGACCATATAGAGTCACAAAGGGTGCATTATATATTTGTGCTAATAACAAAAATATTGAGTGTTGTGCGATATGATAAAGTTTTGGGAAAGAGTGATTGAAAGGAGGCTAGATGAAATACATGTATCAAAGAACAAATTTGATTCATGCCAAGCAAGTCTATTATGGGAGCTACCTCTATGTTAAGGTGCCTATGGAACATTGGACGAAAGACAAAAGGGCCTTCCTATGACATATATCAATTAAGAAAAAGAGTATTGTACAATGCCAAGAAAAGTAATGGGCAGCTTTGCAAATCATGCAGGAACATTATAAAGTTTGAATTATGTCAGAAAACATGCAAGGAGACCAAGGTTTTTCCAATTACAATTATTTTAGCTTTGAACTCAGATTTATTTGCCTTTGCTATGGGTGAATTAACCAAACACAACTACGATCCTAGGTCCTATGTGGTTGACAATACTGCTCATACTTAAAACTACAATAATATAAGTATTTGGCGATGTTGTATGAAACACAGCATAGGATAATTAACTACAAACCTGATGGATGTATGGCCATACAAGAACTGATTGGATTTAAAAGATTGTATAGCTTTGAAAGTCAGGTATGGCACCAATATGAGAAAAAAAGCAAGAGACGTGCTTGAGGTAATTAGGTCATGTAAGAAGAGCTTGAAAGGAAACATCAAGTATGATCTTGCCTACTTGGACGTAGTAGAAGACAAGACCTACAGGGTACAACTGAGCTGAACGGAGGCAAAGAACTGTAGTCGACCCCACTGAGTGGAAAATTGCTTAGTTTGATTTGATTTCATTATTCAAGGTAGTAGTTCTGATCAAGGACATCCTGACCTCTACTCCCATACTTCCTTTCTCAATCCTTGACAGAACTCTTCCTTGAATTGAGTGGTATAAAACAAAAGAGAAATATCTAAACCTTGGGATCATTACATACAATATAAAATGAAGTTAAGCAACTGAAAACTTTTGCATGGGAGGAAATAAACAAATGTAAGTACATTATAAAGAAAACTAGAAAACAAGACCAACCATTGGAGCTTTTTGGCTTTGCCTGATTCAAGCGCCCAGACTTTAGATTTTTGTCTGCACCTTGCTTTTTTTCAAGGGTTTGCTGCTTCCGGATGTTTTCATCTGTATATTTTAACAAGCGATCCGTGCCAACCCATTCATCCCAACTGAAATTTGCAAATTAATGGCCACAGGATTAAGCAATTTTCCACAATATAGGGACATCGGGAAAATGGGTCACAAGCATGGATGAAAATACCGGCAGATGTCTGATATATCGGTTAATATATATCGGTATTAGTTCCTCGATATTGATATCTCCCAATACCGCGGCAAAATCATGATGTGTTTCCGTATCGATATTGCAATATCTACGGTATTTATCTGTCAACTTAGGATTGTCAAAATGTTTTTCTTATGATATATTCGATACCGATATGTATTATCCGATAACGATATGGCTACAATTAAAACCAATATTTCCATCCATGGTCACAAGAAATAAAAAATAAAATGAAAATTGTATTCATATTTAAGACAGCTAAAACTCAAGAAAAGGCAGTAGCTGACTAACGCTGACGTCTATGGGTAAGCCTCTTGAAAGGTACAAGTCACAAGAGATCTAGCAATAGGACACTAATGTAACAAGATTCTAGGTTGAAGATGAGCATCTAGCCTGATAGCAAGCATTAAACAGCTTATGCCCACTGATAATTACATAAGTTCACATTTAACATTGCAGTGCATCAATAAGTGCCAGAAAGAAATATCAGCAAATGCCGTAAGCATCTTCCAAAGAGGAAACGTTTTTTCCTAGTTCAAATTCTTAAGACCAGATTTGAAATACCAAGGAACTTCTACTTTCTACAAATGCATATCATGGGATTTTATTGACATTGTTCGTATTTCTTCTAAGTAGGATGAATGGAATTCAATCAGTTGTGATAAATGTAACGTGCGAGTTTCAATTTATAATTTTGATCATGATTAATTAAGTTAAAATAAGGACAGTTTTGACGTCAAATGAAGAAATGGGTCAAAGTCAATATTCTAACTAGGCCACATCGGATTGATTGAGTGACGTTTGACCGACACTTGACACGCGCACGTGCATGTTTTAGGCAAAAGGGTTGTGCCTAAATGACACATTTAGGGTGCTCAAGCGTACTTTTAACAAATTATTCACGCTTAATAGACGCCCGAAAAATGCTCGTATGCAGCTTTGACATATTGCCAACGCTTGAGGGACACTTGTTCACCGTTCGGCCACTGTCTTGGAGCCTGATTGGTGCAAGTGCGCAATTGCGCTTGATCCGTGCCAGCTTGCTAATAATAACACTTTTTTGGCAGAATTTGGGTCATTTTGAGCTGGTCCTCGAGAGAGGAGGGCGATAGGGTCTAGGAGAAGAGAGAAAAGAGGAGAAAAAAGCAGGAAAAGTGGAAATACAAGGTAATATCAACCAATCTTTGGGTAAAATCAACTTAAGGCAAGTACATCTAACCCCTCTTTCCATTGTTGTTGATCTTTTTCTACTTTTTTGAGCATTTTTTTATTCCAAATGCTCATACATGTGATATTTTCATAACTAAAAAATTCATACTTATGCATATGATTCTATGCCCATTTCATAGAGTTTTAATGAAATTCATGCCCTAATTCTATATACATTATGCTTCCAAGTTGATTTTTTGCAACACTGCCTATGAATGTCTTTAAATTTTGTTTAAATGTTATTGCATGTTCTGAATTCTTATATAAATGTTCCTACATGTCTTATACTTTGAAATAAAATAAATTAATTAAATTGATTGTGCTGATTTTCTGTAAATCCTGTAGAACTTTTACTTGCATGTCTTGAACCTTTAAGAATAAAATTCTCCATACTTCATCTAACTATTCCAGCACATTCTTGAAATGTTTACAAATATTCCTACCTATCCATATTCTTCTGCATGACATCCATATGAACAAATGAAGAAGAAAACTCTACAGTTTTGTAAAAATATAAGGACATTTTCTCCGGTATGAAAAAAATATAAAAGATTATTTATATTTGTGCAGAGTTTTCTATTCATTTATACATTGACCATTGTAGAAAATAGCAAAATTATAACATATCTTAATATATTATAATGGTAATCAAGGTTTGAACTTATCATCTGTGGGTTAAAAACGATGTTCAACCCCGTCTACAATATTATATGTATGACAATCTACCTACGGGTCTTGAATAGTAACGTAAGGTATTTGGTTGTGTGGACCATATATAATCCAAGTTTTAATTATTTATTCTTTTGTCAGTGAGACCCTACTGCTCCTTGGTCCATAAGAATTTACATGATTTAAGCATGTCTTTAACAGTACATTATTAGAAGAAGAAACTGAATTGCTAATTATGAACATTGCATAACTTTGCATCAAATTTTAATCATGTTCCTTTTAGTATGATTTTGATGTAAATTATATGTTTGATTATGAAAATTTATATACTTACTAAGCAATTAACTAACTCTTGCTATTGTTTTTGCTAACCCCTTTCAAATTAGTGCGCTAAGAATACTTGCAAAAGTTTGGATCGGAAGTGTCGCTAACGGAGAGCTAGACTAGGATTTTTTGTTTAGTTATATGTATTATTATTCAGCAAAAAACAATTGATTTATATTGTAAGTTCTGATATTTGGATAATTCTTGTTATAATTTCTAGAGCTGGCAATGTATGGTATCAAAGTCTGAGTGACTTCAATTTTCTTTCTAGTAGTTCAGTTGAGTTGTAATATTTGAATACTCTGATATTGATAAAACATTTATTCTTATAAATATTCCGAGACCAGGATTTTTGTCAGTTTTTAGAGCCACTTGCAAGAGTAGCATTTCGGGTCCTTTGATGTAATTCATTTTTTATTTAGATCACTTGTCAATATTTGATTGGCAGGTTCACGCCCGATATTTATTTAGGATTTTAAAAATTTTGTTGGTAAATTTTTGAGTCTTAAAATTTAAAATGAATTAAGATAATAATTGGATTAATATAACACAAATTAAGCATTTGTGATTGGGGATGTGACAATAAAATTCCTTGAAATATTTATCTAATAATAAAACACACTAAGTTTGCTCATTACGGACCATCAATCATGTAACAATGAAAGCACTCCCTAAACTGGACAACTTAACTATAGGCATCTTATCAAAGAAAATGCAAGGCATTCTCGTAACCCCATAACAAATAGTGACACTTCTCCATAAGTTTAGCATGGAGGCACAACATCTTCCAAAAAATTCTCACTATCTTCATATTGTTGGTAATTCATTATTTTGGAGCATTCATGGACTTTACCGCTTACTGTCCTTAGCTTCCTTTCTAGAAAGTAAGCAGGGAGTATCGATTAAAGGATGCAACAATCTCAAATATGCAAATAGAATACTGGTCATGAAATCTGAAAGAGAAAGTGTCCAGAATTTGCTCCTTTGTCATAAGGAATTGATTTCCAATCAAGAGATTCGATGGTGTCAAAAACTTAGTTTTGTTGCTAAAATAGGGTGGTGATAGAGATTCTAAGTTTTTTTTTTTTTCCAGAGGATGAATAATGCTCATAAGATAAACAACAACAGCATGATGGAAGTTTAGAATGAATAACCGTATAACAAATACTAATAATGAAAGCGTACTGAGATTATAGAATGAAGGATACATGTGCTTACACAATGTTCGTATCATTCAAGCCATGAAGTAGAAAAATGGTCAATGATATCACCAGTATAAACAGTAGATGAATAAATAATACAGCAGAAAAATACACATGGGTGAAGCCACTTTCATAAGCTAAGATTTACAATAAAATACAGGACATATCTAAATATAGGAAATGGCCGGGAAAACCTTTATATTCTCCACTTTGTTGCAATCAAACATGAAGAATAAGCTCCTAAATTCTCTAAGATGAGGTGAGTTGCCGTGAGACAGACTTACTTTTTGCTCCAACCCTGCAAAATAGAGAAATATGCAGACACAACACTTAATACTCCCATAATGGACAAAACCTTACACCACTCAGAGTTCTCGGCTGGAATTCAAAGAGAAAGGTGCAGGACCATGCTAAAGGCCCATGGCTGCAGCTAGAGGGAACTCCTGTTCAGAATATCCTGATAAAAAACCACAGAAAACTAAAAGCAGATTTGTTTGCACTTACAAGGTAATGAACAAAGTATCTCCATTCTTTTTCACGTAACCCGGTTTTTTGAACCTTAAAATATCACACAATGTGTCAGATTATGCTCATCCTATATATCAATTAATGAAAAGCTTGAATCAACAGAAAGCACTTGAGAAACAGGCACACTGTTTTATCATTTACAGCATCAAAGGGAAACAGAAACTCCAATAGTTACAGCAGCTACTGCTGAAATTTAAACCAGCACCTAGACTATAGCATCACAAAAATATAACCTGCTCATGAGGTAGCCAGAACTATCAACTTAACCCAAATACCTATCTCAATGAAATTGGTTATAAACTCTGAAACAACTACATTTATCAAGATTACAAACTCTAAAATAACCACAGGCCAACAGAAAATCTCTACTGCTGACCAAATAATTAACTATTAGGGCAACATTTTATCTGCAAAGCATATAGCACAGTTCACATACTCTCAGTGAACAAACTTCCGTCCCTCTCCCCACTCTGATTTTCATATCTAACGAAAGGTATATCAAGGTTCCAACACTATAAAGGCAATTAGGAACATTATTTACTACTGATAAGCATAGGGAACTTAAAAACTACATTATCTTTCAATCACTGGTGTCAGTATTCCTGAAAACTAAATTTACAAAATCAAAATTTTTTCTTTTAATTAAATTTCACAAGTACAGGACCTGAACACAAACATAATGGCCATAAGATGATCGCTGATACAAGGTTACAGCTAATTTCAATAGTCAATGACACTGTAGCTCAGTATTTCGTAAGCAAACGCCGCATAGAGCTTCTTCCAATCTTTAAAAATAGCACGACCGTGGTGAAATACTCTGAGAGATGCATAGTAACCGTTGTATACTCGAGAAGCCCGTAATAGCTAAACCATGATTCAAATATCAATGATAGTAAAAGATTCGACCAGAACATAAAGACTCCAAATTACCAAATTACACCATTCAGGAAAGTTATCACTAAGTTCCTTCTCATTTCTGACTTCTTCCGTGTACTACGCGATATAAAGATA
>JAOVVI020008512.1:0-14149 GCA_028571085.2 Nepenthes alata
CCGAAAAAATTATAAAAATTGTAAACTGATAGGATCGTATCGGCTGATATTTTGAATATTAATTGATATATTAGCTTTGTCGGATGATATAAAAATATATTACAATATTATCGCAATATTAGGAAATATCGGTATCAAGGAGCCTCGATATCGATGTATATTGGCCAATATGTATCATATTGGTCGATACTTTCATCGATGATGGAGAGAGAATATGCCAAGTTTAAGGTATTTGTCGATTAGCTTAAAACCAATTTTTTACTAGGCATTGCTTGAGAACCGAGTCTAGTCAGTTGTTAAGAAAATCTATCCTACTTTTAAGGTCCATAAAATATTGGTTGATATATACATATATATATATATATATATATATATGACATGGCTTTTTCTTGTAATTGTGAAATAAATCACAGTATATCTTCATATTGGAAATATATTATGTTATATTGGATGATACTTCACCCTCCTTTCCTTATGTTCTCATTTGCACGCTTGGGTGTTGCTTTTCTACTCTTTTCTCTTCTATTAAGTGCTTTGAATGGCCAAATTACTCAAATTTGTTTTCTTTCTTCAAAATCTAACACAATTAATCATATCTAAACCTTTGTCTCACAATTCAAATAGATTTCATCTTTTAAAATCTTTGATTTTGTTATTTATCTAAGATTAGAGTCCGAAATATTTCACAGAGAACAAATAGTAAGGTTTTTGTAAGATATGATTGATGAAGATGGGTTGAGTATTTGTAGAGACCTCTCTACATATAATAATCCAGAAAAGAAATTGGAATACAAAAGAAAAAGAAAAAAGGGAGGTTTGTGATGATTTTTAAATCTTTTCTACTAGGATATCTAGTATCCTTATGCATGAAGATCCATCTAAACAAATGGGGTAGTTGAAGAGGACGTGGTGAGTTAATTATGGAGAGTTGAGAAAACGCCAAGGGGTTGTGGTTATGAAGTAGATGAAATGTTGGTGAAGTCTCCGATGAATGAGGATAAAATATATGACATGAAATAGAGGACTCCCTGCCTCCCTCCCTTATTGTATCATGGGGTAATTGAATAAGAAGAGGTGATGCATTTATAAAGATGAGAGAGAGAAGGGAGTGTGGTTGGAAATTAGATGAAATATAAACTTTCTAGTAAATGAGGTCAAGTTTTGTTACGTGAGAAGAGGACTACTAGTGGAGAATAAATGACGAGGGTGAGATGAAGGTGGATGAATGCTGGAGGAATGATCCATTTACTTGTTAACATGTCTCAAAAGATTTATCTGCCTTGGTGATTTAAGGGAAAAAGTATGAAATTATTCTCGCTTTTTATTTTTTCCTGCGCTGATGTGTAGTTTAGGAAATCAACCTGTTCAAGGTCGCATATACTCCAAAAATTATTTAAAATCTAGTAGTGCCACACTAAGCTAAAACTTATCGTTTAACATAAAATAAAATCAAAATTTCAAGATTTGAATAAAAAATTGGAGAAATAAACGAAAGTGCTAATCATGGTTTGTTTTAGAGAAGCCAAAGCTTGAATATTAAGACATTCCCTATGTCTACTATAATTTTTCACTAGAAATAAGAAATACTACCAGAATACCCAAGTTGACTTAGAAGATGAATTTAAGCCAATTAACTTTTATTATATATTTGTGGAAGATAATCTATTGGGTTCATAATCAAAGCAATGGGAGTACAGTATTTGATAGGAAAAATAATTCATACAGGGTTACTACGAATTTGAAGGAACTGAAGCATCTAGTGTCAGTGAAGTTGCAACAAGCGGGCCAAGGAGGAGGGAAACATGAAGATAGCTCTCATACTTTGATAAGGGAACTGGATAAGCGGAATAGAAATTTAAATGTAGTAAGCTCAGAAACACAACTTCAAGTTTCACAAAACATGTATTTCTCTAATTTTTGAATATAAGGAGGATATCTTGTTAGAATAGCCTTCCCGCCATCAATAGGTGGGCCTCACCAGGCTGAGCCAATGTCCTGTGTTGATTTTATGTATTGATGATAATTTTGCATTGATTTTTGCGATCTAGAGTTGTATTTAAAATGCTAAATTTGGCTCTACCTTGTTCGATTCAAAGAATTTGGGAGATTTTATCCTCATTTCTTGTGTTATTGAGGTTGTCGTTGCCTGATAGGTCTTCATCGATGATGAATCAAAGTAGATCTATTGTATTTGTTGTGATTTTCTTTGGGTCTTGATAAAATCGAGGTTTGTTTAATGAGTCCATGCAAAATGTTTGGTTAAGATATGCTAGATGCCATTTCGTTGATTGATGATCGGTGTGTGAATTCGTGTGTTCTTGTGGTTTGCTGTTACTATTTTGGTGGTTATATTTTTGCTTTGTCTTGTGATTTCTTGAAGCTACATGAAGTGAAAAGCTGAGGGCTATGTTAAGTGACACTTCTGGCCATGTCTTTTGCCTTTCGTTTCACATATAGTCGTAGCTTGGGGCTACACCTCTTGAGGCTACATGTTAAGTTTTCTAATGGTTTCACTGACGAGTTTATTTTGAGTTTGAGTTTATTGCTGGTGTTAAGAATTTCTTAGAATTACTTTGAAAATAGTGGGTTGGTTATTATTTAATTGCCATTAAAAATGAACTAAGTACATTTCGCAGTGCTGTCTATGAGACTAATGCTTCCATGCCCTCTTGGATTATGCCCCTTGCTATTATTCTAGTTGATGGCTCTTCAGCTTTGGTTACAAGAATTGGTGTTATATTTTCATTAGTGTTATATTTAGGAAGTCTCTGTGTTGGACACTGGACCATATCCTATAGTTTTGCCCTACAGCCATTTTTTTACTATTTGAGCTTCGCTTTCAATTGGTCCATCATTTGTTATCAAATTTAAAGCAATTATGTACCAGTCTTTATTCTATGTCAACTCTATTTTTGCAAGCATATTAGTTTGCTAAACACCATTGCATGTCATATTATCCTAGAGATAGTTAGCGAGCTTCAACTACATTTGAGGTACTTCATTCATATATTTGGTATCCATGTCCCATGCTTTCTAAAATGGGCTTTCATTATTTTGTTACTTTTATTGATGATTATTTTTGTACTACCTAGTTATAGTTAAGGAAAAAATCATTTCGAGCTATTTTTAATTTTTTTGTACTTTTTATGCTAAGATCCAGAAATACTTCTCTTCTTCAATAAGAGTCTTATGGAGTGATAATTCCCATGAGTACTTGTCTACTCAAGTTAGCATGGCATTGTCCATCAAATCTCGTCATGATACCCCGTAACAGAATGGTGCTGTGGAAAGAAAAAATAGACATTAGTTAGAAGTAGTTTGTGCTTTCTTCTTTCACATGAGAGTTCCTAAAATCCTTCGGGGGGAGGCTGTACTAACCTCTTGTTATTTTAGTAATTGTATGCCATTTATAGTACTTTAGGGTGAGATTTTGTTTCGTCTTTTATTCCTAATAAATGCTTACATTCTATCTTATCAATAATTTTTGGTTATTTATACTATATTTGAGACATTCGACTTCAGATAACTAAACTCAATACCAAATCACTAGAATATATTTTCCAAGGGCATGCCTGCACTTAGAAAAGGCGTTGATGTTTTCCTGCAACCTTGGATTATTCTAATGTCTTTTTGATGTTAGAATTGGGAGGTGTTCCAAATCTGAAAATATGTATGGAAGTGTGTTGAGGAAGAGGTGATCCGGTTGATGAAATTCCTGCCATGAAGATCATATCACGATGCTTGATTATGTATGTTTAAGATTGGTGAAATGGTGTAATGAAAGATGTTGTATCAGCAGTAATGATGCACGAACAAAATAGAAGTAATGAGGAACAATAAATATAGAAGTGCAGCACACGAATTGAAGCAGATGAATGAAGTGCATCATATAAATAATCAGCTCTATGAGCTGTTTTTATTTTATGATTTCAGAAACTTAATTGCAATGAAAAGGATCAACTATTTATATGGTTGTTGCCAAGTAATTACAACCATTGGATAAGTTGCCAAGTAAAGTGATCTTAGTTTTATATAGAAAACAAAATGTGTATCAAACCTAAAATTATATTTGTACATAAGACTGAAACATGAAAAGCACAATGTGTGCTTGTTGTCAATGCTTGATCTGTAGCTAATGTGCTGAACCGATCAATTGTTGTTGTTCAGCTGTACTTGGATTAATGTAATGGCAGCTGATGAATATGAGAGGCATAACAGAATCAGAGCAACAATATGGTGGAACAGTTATGCTGCTGTGTTGCTGTAAAGATTGATTAGATGACAGCAACTTCTGTTGCTGTGCAAACTGTAGTAGTTGTTGAACCTCAATGTGCATTAGCTGCCTCGTGATGCATTATGTGATTTGCAAAGCTGCTATAATAGTTGCTGATTTATTTTTCTGATATTGTGTATTCATTAGAGGAAATATGGTGTTTTGAAAGAGCAAAAAAAAGAATATAGTTCTAAGATCAACACTAAATCACACTATCATACATTGATATATGTTACATGTGAAGTAATGTGGATCCGATTGTAACCAAAGTCGCTGAGATGTAAAAATATTAAACCGTCTTAGTTATGGTGCGATAATAAACCAACAGTATATGTTATGTCTAATCCAATATTTCACAAACACACCAAACATATGGAGATGGATTGTTACTTCGCTTGTAAGAAAATTTAACAAAGTTTTGTTTAAGTTAAACAAGCTAGAACTGATAGCTAGCCGATATTGTCAATCATTCTTTTTTCTAATATTCGTGTTAATTACATTTGTGGTAAGTTGGATATGATCAAAATCTGTACTCCAACTTGAGGGGAGTGTTAGAATATAAAGAGAATATCCTATTAGAATATAAGGGAAACATGCTTGATTATATCCATTGTGGCATTTTCCTTACAAGGGTACTTAATAATTTATACTTTATGTAAATAATTTTATGTTAAGTGTAAATAGAATAACCCTAATGTGGGTTCTCTCATTTTTTTCCCTCTACTTACACCAATTTTTAATCTGAATTTTATTTCATCCCTACAAGGGAATAAATACAAGATAAAAGCAATACAACTATTAGAATTAAAGTCTATTAGCCAACATATTGATTAAGACATCTTCTACCTAAAAGATAATTATTAATTAGTAGTTTAGGACATCTCACACATAAATGACAACTATCAACTAACCACTAAATGAGATATAAAGTACTACTCGTGCCCATTAAATATAATAACATTAAAATATCTCTTCAAAAAGCTGGTTGGCCAAGCCCATGAGAGCTAGTTGGTGGGCCTGGGTTGTGTGCTGCATCATACTTCTTTGGAACTTAGGTTCAGTATTAATGATGATGCAGGTAGATGAAGTAGTGATGGGGATCATATCTTTCTATTGGGCTATAACGATGGTGGGAGTGATGATGAACTCAAATGATTAAACCACCTCCTTTGGAGACTAGTTGTAAGCTGCCCTATTAAATAATGAGATGAGTATTGATCAATTTAAACCTGTAAAAGTGGGAAAGCACTCTATGAGCTAGAAATTCATCATCTTGAGGGGTGATGATAGTTTTGGTGGTTTTGGTATTTCTGAATCCCTAGTGATAGTTCTAGTACTCATGGCCACCCTCATTCCCAGATTTGTCAGCTTATGGATATAGGCATCGACTCTCTTACTACCAGTATCCTCTACATCCTGAATATTATGAAGCACCTCCAGCTTAATATCAACCCAATTATGGACCACTGCATGGGACCATGACCTTTTTCATTCTCACAAGTCTAGCTAGGATCATTCAATGAATACTACAGGTTTAACTGATAGTATTGTTGAGGCTACTAGTGGCCTATGTAGGATATGTTTTTAATAATTAAGGTTGGGGAGGATATTGAGATCAATTGTCCAGACCAACCAACAAAGACTAGGAATATACTCTCTGTCGAAGATCAACATGGGTGGTGAACTTATCAAAGTAATTATTGCCTAATTTGAACTTGTGTTATATAATTATATTTTTTTAGTGATATTAGTTGCTTCTTTGCAGAGTTATTGCTTGAATTAACATTATTTCATATTACTCGTCATTCTGTTACTTGCTATTGTATTTTTTTGTTATTAAATTGTTGATTGTATTGAATAAAATTAACTAAAACATTTCATATATGTAAAATATGATTAGATAAAATAAAATTTTAGTTTATAACTCAATTTTGATATGATAGTAGAAAACTAATTTTACTCCGATATTTTGGATACAAATGTACACCACTCGTTTGCCTGATACCGATGCAACTGAGACCAATAATGATTATGATGTTTTATCTATGGTCAGAGTCCAAATCTTCTTCATCTCACTCTAGATGTTCCATATTTTAGCAATGCAACAATAATTTATCTATGAGCAAGGGCATAGAGTCAAAGGATCTAAGCTTTGACCATGTGACATCCACACCCCTGAGACTAGGTTGGAGCAAGACTACCCCATCTTGGTGACAAATGATGGAAATCCGACAACAAGCAACTAAGGTGGCTAGCGAAGTACATATCTGCATCAAACAGATGATCCATGAACATCCTACCAGGTAATAAGGAGTGTCCCCATGTGGCATAATGTTATCCATCAAGAATTGGGGGTGTTGGTTAGTGGCAATCTACTTGGTTCCTTTGCTCCTTTGTCAAGGTGTCTATTATCGATTCCTGCATTCCAATGCCAACTCTTGACACCTTTATGTCCAAGTCATCCACAATTACAATGCTTCACACTTGCCCAATAATAAACAAAGTGCTCCAACCTTAACTTCACTACTCCCATGCACCATACCTACTATCCAGATATTCTCACATAACATTGCTTGTCACAAATTTCCCATTATCATGCAATTCTCTTATGGATTTCCTCAGTACATGCTTCTCCTGCAGCAATGTTTGAGCACGACTCTGATAGTACAAGTACTATCCATGCTCCGGCCCATGAGGTGCCCACTCTCTGAGGTTAGGGTGGGGCCAGCTGACTCCATCTGAGTGATAAAAGATGTAAATTCAACAAAAAGGCAAACAAAGTGGCAAGCAAATCACGTACTTGCACCACATATATGACTGATGAACATCCGATCAAGTAACAAGGAGTGCCCCACTGTCTCCAAATGGAATAAGGTTGTCTGTTGAGCAATGGGAGTGCCCATCAGTGACAAGAGGCTGTGGTATAGCTTTACAGTCCATTGCTTTCTTAAGCCACCGCCTTTAAACTCCTCAAATATCATATCTTTGCATTCCAGGGTCTGGTGTTCTATTAGATGCTAAAAACACGAAATATTTCAGGTAGGCATGTAGCACTTGACCTGGGATCTAAGCATTCTGAAGCCCGAACAATCTTCTTTGTTGCAAGGATTATCAAGTGCGTTATTAGTTAGCTTCTAGTTGAATGGGCTTGTGCATTGATTAAAATGACGCATCGGTCATGGCAGCATCAGTAATGGTCGTATTAGGAAACATGGATTGGTATTGTACGTGTTGACTATTTTATACATTACCATATCAAAATTAAGTTATATATTAAAATTTTTTATATTTTAGTTATAGAAATATGAAATGTTTTGATTTCATTAAATGGAATCAATACCTTAATAGCAAATAATACGCTAGACAATAACAAAACAATAAAAAATAACAAAATAAAGCTAGTTCAAACAATAACTCCACAAACAAATAACAAATATCACTAATGAAATATAATTATATATTTCACCAGTGTGTTGTTCTTCTTCATGTAGTATAGCCCTCCTCTTGTTTATTCAGATTGGATGATTGATGCTGATACCTCCTTGCCTTTAGTCATTAAAAAACTAGCCAAAAACATGCCAATAACAACCTCAAATAAGGAGCGGACCAGCATTTATTGTGTTGAAAGGGGAGATGCAATTGAACTTCTTAAAGCCTGTCTGTGGGTTCTAGTCCTTTACTATTAGTGAAACCTTTGGTACTTATCAACGGTCATGGCTAGACTCGCGAGGGTACAGAAAGATGGTCGTGGTCCCATCTAGTGTTCAATAATGGGATGGAAATTGAGCTGGTGGAGATCCATAATATTTAGGCTATAGAGGATAATGTTATTAAGGAGGTGGATGTCCATATCACAAGCCAAAAAATTCCTGGGGTTAGGGTAGTTATGAGTACTAGAATTATTTGGGGGGATTCAAATTCCAAAAACCACCAAAAATCAGAAAACTACTATCCATCAAGATAGCATATCTCTAGCTCCTTGGGTACATTTCTCTCATCTTTTATAAGTTTAATGTGGATTAATATTTATCAATTCATAGGGCAGACAAGATTGGTTTTCAAGGTAATGGAGAGAGAACGACTAGTGCATTCAATAATTGGGGCTACGGACTCATCATCACTCTCACCATCATCGAGACCCAATAGAAAGATATAATCCCATTATCGACTACTCTTTGTATCCTCATCGGTATTGGATCTAAGTTCTAAGAGAGTATTAGAGTGATCATCGTTTTTCCTTCCTTTCCTCTAACTCATCCCACAGTAGATGAATCGACACCACCATGTGCTTCAATTCCTTCAAACTCGGTAATAATCTAGTCTAGTAGTGGTCTATCCTGCTCAATAGTGAACCTAAGGGATCATCTTTCTCAGGCATATAAGTAAAGTTGATTGAATTTGATTGATATTCTAATTCAGTTTGAGTCTTATGGTGGTATTATTTATTTTTAGTGTTAAATTATAGTGGACGTTGTTTATGTGATGCTATGGCTTCTCTTAAACAACCTAAGATTGGTTTTCTTCCTATCTTCAAACTTTTATTTAATTTTCTATTGCATGGAAAAGTTTTAGCCTAGTATTGAATTGCTATTTGCTGAATTTCAAACTTTTGTGAGTAATATTTCTTGTATATGTGACCTTGAATATGTTGATTTTGTCAATTACTCATTTGAGCTAGGCAAAAAATGGGGAAAATATAGATATGTAGTTTTTTCTTGAATCGCCATGGGCATATGAATTTTCTACCACTACCTATCAACACATATATGGATCCTTCCTCTTAACATTCTAACTTAGCTCCACTTCACTTTCATTATTTATTTTTTGCTGGTAGTCATCTTCTTCAGGTAAAAAAAAAAGTGACTTTTGTAGGAAATTTTGCATTTTAGTTAATTTGCCACCATTATCCCTCCCACCTGTTCTCTCTCTTCTTTATAAATACCTCACCCCGTCTTCTTCAATTTCCTTATGAGCCAAGGAGGTAGGAAGGCAGGCAAGGAGTCCTCTTCTTCAAGTCATAAATTACACCATCATTTACCTTAAATTTCAGCGGCATTCCATATACTTTATAATCACACCTGGTTATACTCTTCCTCTCCTTCCCATAAATACCTCACCCTGGCTTCTTCAGTTACTCCATTTGTTTATGGAGGGTGTCTCTATGAAAACCTCAACCCATCTTGTTCGATTACTTGTTGCAATAATCTTGCTTGTTCATTGCGAAAAACTACAGTTCCAATCTTAGATTTATGACAAATCTATGCCTTTAAAATATAAAATCTATTTAAAATTGTGTGATTAAGGTTTAGGTATGATAACAAATTTAAATGATTCAGTCGTGCAAATATAAGTAGAGAGGAGGAGAACAAAAGAAGGGGCTCGAGCGTGCAAGGGAGAATAAAAGGAGAGATGGTAAAAGATTAGCTAGTATATTACAATATGTCGGCGATAATCTGATATAAGATTTTTTAAGTGATTAGGTTGTGCGAATACAAGTATAGAGGAGAAGAAAACAAGGGGCTGGGGTGCAAAGGAAAACAGAAGGAGAGGAGGTAAAAGATTAGCCGATATATTATAATATATCGCCAATAATGACATTTTATGATTTTTTCACGGTATTAGAAAATATCTATGTCGCGGATCAATACTAATATATATTGATTAATATTTTGTTTCATAGTTTTGATGCATTGTTGTGTTAAATTGCAATTGCACGATATAGTATCAAGTAATAAAGTGATAAATCGAGAATCGACTCTCAAAGGATTGAATTTTTGCAAAGTACCAAAATGAGCCTTATCTTGATATTATTGAAACAATCGAATTAAATGAGGGCACAACTGAGTAACTAACCGAATGATTAATTACTATGGAGATCGCACTAAATGAAATTAAATTCAGTGAAGAGTGATACTACAGTATTTTAGATTTTATATGGGCATTCCTATCTAATAGCTTTCAATTTTTCATGCACAATAGTCAATCATTATGACGATCAAGATAGCAATGATATTTGATACTCTCTCCTGAGTTAATCAAAAATTTGATCAAATAACTATTCACTATACCTCTATATAAATAAATTATATAACCATATATGAATTTAAATCTATCTTTTCAAAGATTCTACAAGTCTATGTAGTTTATTTTTATCTAAAATTTAACTTATATCACTTCTTTCAAGATCAATTATGTATTTTTCTCTCCTTGGTCTTAACATATAATATCAAATTATATAAATGGTGATTAAACATTCACAAGCATTAAGTATAAATAGAAGCAATGAAAAGAGAAAATATTGTGTCATGAATAAATTTCAAGAGAATATAGTTCAATCATAGGCTCCATCTAAAACTCTAGTGATGAAAACTTAGTTCATGTTTGGATAAACAACAAATATGAAAATACTGGTGTTCATTCTTTCAAAGGACTACGGAAAAGAAGAAGAAAAGGAAATTTGAAGAAGTATGCCCTTGGATTCTAGTTCTGCGCTTGCCAACTTTCTAGTTTTTCTTTTTTGCTGTTAGCAGACTCTGCTCTTCTGTTCTTTCCTTCTGATCTGCCGTGTGCAGATTTTCCTCTGTTTTTTTTTGTAAAACAGCTTGCTGCCCTCATTGGAAATCTACCGTGTAGCAGATTTTTCAGTTCCCTCTTTAGATGTTGTCTTGCCCTCTCCAAAACAGCCTAAGTCTCCCATAAAAAGCCTACCTTTCACAGACCTAGTTTCCATTCAAGTTTCCTGTATGCATAATTGATTTGCAACCCTGCTAATCAATTGAGATCAAAACTTTCTATTTTTGTGGATCTCCAATAATCACTTATCGTGCATATCTGTTTTTTCCCGAAATCATTAGAATCTTGAAACGCTTTGTGGAGATAAAATTGTAGGTCTTGTGATAAACTTTCCAACAAAACCAATAAAGCTTAAGATGAGATAAAATGACAATTTTGCCTTTCTTCTTTCAACAACTTCTTTCTGAATGAGCAACAACCAAAACTTAATTAAAATTCACTTAAATAAGAGGTTTTTTCTTGAAATAAGCTCTGAATTATTTATAGAATTTATTCACATCATGCTTCTAATGATTTGAATTTTGGACTAGAGCTATGAATTCTAGGTACAACCTAAACAAGAAGGTAGTATGCATGAGATGCTATTGGATGATTCTTATTTGTCCGTTTATCCTCCTCAGCTTCTGTAGACTTTGATAATGATTTATTCACGAGCAGGGGAGAATGATGTGCAATGCAAGGAGAGGGTGAAAGCGGAATTTTAAAACAAGCTAAATTAATCCATGACCCGTAGGATTGGTTGAGCTGCAAACATGAAATTTAAGTATTTTTGGATATCTATTTTGATATTTTCTAGGAATGTTTTAAAGTGGGAATATGAGGTATTTTCAGTCTTGTGATTAGTATAAATATTGCTTATATTTTGCAAATCCATGGCATATATAGGCCCCTAATGTACTAGCTTTAGGTGGTGTTGTTTGATAAAACAATTTTATCTCGCATCAGTGGGGATTTCACTATTTTTGAAAAATTCTTCTTGGAGAATGCAGGGCTTTGGAGGAAGTAATGTCTGTAAAATTAATAGATTTTTGCTATATTTGCTACCATGTAGATGGAGCATTATGTCTGAATCCTCAATTAGCATTCTTTTCCTTTCGTTTTGTTATGGAGCACTGTAATGTCTTGGCCTTGACTCATTTATATGCAATCTCTGTTTCTGAATTCTCTCACTTAGGGACTCCGAGGCCTGCTTCATTAGTTTTTGTTTGATGTTTCATTTTCTAGATTCCTTTTTGGACTCATTCTTCTAATTTAGTCCCTTGTCTTAGTAATCTTCCTTCATTGAAGAGGAGAAATAAATGTCTGCCAACACATTAGAATACTATATCTTTTAAACCAAAAATGAAATATGAGAAACTTCGCTAACAGACTCTCCACCAACATCAAAGCAAGTGGAGAAAGAGTGCATTTCAAATGAAAATTGAAAGTTGTCAGGAAAATAATAGACCCAAAAGCTTAAATTATTAGGTGAGGGTCCAGGAATGCTTTTATATCTCAATGTAACCCCTCACGCCAATGCCCTTTTAGACTTATAGCATTGATTAAACACAGGCACACTACATATCATTTGCTAAGTAATAACTATAAGAAAATAAGGATTTTAAGGAACTAATGACAACTTGATTAATAAGACTATGATACTATGTCAAGACACTAATAAACTTAAAAGTTTAAACTGTTAGGTGAAGGTTGAAGAATGATTTATGATCTAATAGCAATCTATGGATATTTCTTTTCACTTGGTACAATAACTTGCATGGAAAACCTGCATTTCTGAATACCTTTGTCGTTGCTTCCTTTCATAGACCAAAGTGATGAACCTTTCCCTGCTGAAATTCCAGTCCCGTATAAGTGAATTCCTGTTATCTTTTTTATTGATGTCTTAATTAATGGAAGTTTATTATTCATTGCTAAGAGCTTATTCAAAAGGTCTAATGAGATTGTGCTACGAATCCTTTTCTTGAGTAGCGAAAAAGGGAAAATCTGTTGCTTATCAGTACGTGTAACTGTATAATTAATAATTTGAGTTTCCCCCTTTGACATTAACATATGAGACAGTTAGAATTAGTAAACAAACTTTCCTTTTTATGCTGCTCAAACATTATAAAAGAAAAATGAAACTAATTCTTTTATTTACCTATCACCGACCTTGTCATCATATAATTTGTAGAGTTTTGTGCTTCACAGGGTTCTATGCTGCTGTTGCTGGTTGCTTCTTTGCAGTAGAGTCTGTTTTATGGCCATCATCTGCGGAGTCATCGGCATCAGTTACAAATACAACCTCAATGGTCATACTCAGTGCTGTAATTGCTTCGGTAGTGTCACAAGTTGGTCTTGGTTCTGAACCTGCCTTCAAGGTCCCAGACTACGATTTCCGTTCACCGAGCGGTAATTTGGTCTTTGTCTACTATCAATTGCTCTGTACTCAGTCTTACACGTAACTTCTTAGTCATAATGGAGTAACTTCACCTTTATGCCATAGTGTACTCTTGCTACACGCATTAATGTGTCGTTATTTTCCTTGTGTACTTACAGTCTTCTCATTTGAGATATGGTATCTTTTCTGACAGACTTTTAGGCTAGCTTTGTTATGTTTCAGAGCTCCCGTTGTATCTTTTGCTGGGTATCCTATGCGGCTTGGTATCGTTGGTCTTGTCCAGGTGTACATCTTACATGCTGCATACTGCTGAGAAATTTCACCAAGTTGTTGGAGTACCAAGAGCTGTCTTTCCTGTTATTGGCAGCTTCTCTGTTGGGATGATAGCCTTGGCATATCCAGAAATTCTTTACTGGGGCTTTGAGAATGTTGACATTTTGTTGGAATCTCGGCCATTTGTGGAAGGCCTTTCTGCTGACCTATTGCTTCAACTGGTAGCAGTCAAAATCGTTGCTACATCCCTGTGTCGGGCTTCCGGGTTAGTGGGAGGCTATTATGCCCCCTCACTCTTTATTGGTGCTGCTACAGGAATGGCATATGGAAAATTCATCAGCTTGGCAGTTTCCCAATCTTATCCAATCTTTCATATTTCTTTCTTTGAAGTGGCCTCACCACAAGCATATGGCCTGGTAATTCTGGCTTTATTCCTCTCTTTTTCAATTTCTATGTTGCATGAAACGACATCAAGGACTTAAATCTTTAATTACTCTTAACACCACCCCAAAGTTCACGTGTTTCCCCCAGTGAACACTTAAATAATTTTCTGATTTAAAAGCTTCATTTTGTGCCGAATGATATATCTATGCTATGTTTTTGTGTCCGAGCTGCTTCTGTTTCTTTTTTTTTTTTTGTGTTGGAAGGGGAGG